>OX346245.1:85437129-85447129 GCA_947049315.1 Epistrophella euchroma | reverse complement strand
GGGTTGAGTATTTTTAATTGAAATGTTAACTTGACCTTGTATTTTGGATCAATGAAGTGTGAAGATAAAACTTGATTTTTGGCCAAAACCTGAAAAATTCCCAAAAGTTGCTGGAAGTTGCTCGGAAATTGCTTAGTGGGCGGGGGTAAGCAACAAAAAGTTGCCGGGAAAAAAGTTCCGCGAGCAACTTCGAGCAACAAAAAGTTACGCAACTAAATGTTGCCTAGTGGGCGTTCTCCCATATAAGCTAATGTAATTAGATCCGAGCAAAAAAAAGTTACTCGCCTAGTGGGCGATGGGACTAAGACACTTCAAAATTCATATTTAAGAATTCAATTAATAATTTGATTGAATATTTTCAATCAGTAAAATTTTTTGGAAAACTGTAATAACTGACAACTAGCTAATCGACACATAAATTTATGATTGTGAAACGCAAAGTTTTTGAATGAGAGGATTTAAGTTGCGGATAATTTAATACTACCTTTTCACCACAAGTTGATCTCGTTTAAATTTAATAAATCCTGAATAGTGTTTTCACTAGCCAAAAAGATTATAAATTAGATTAACTTTGACAGAATCTTTCAAGATGCAGATGGTGGGTCATTTTTCTTATGAAGTGGAGGTGAGATGGCACGTTTGCTTTGTTTCAAAAAAATCGATTTGCGCAGGTTGTTCTCTCGATTCTCCAATATTGTATTGCGCTGAATAGGGGAATAGGTCTGTTCGGTATTGGTCCTATGAAGATTTAAATGAGATTTATTTTAAATCTTGATTTGAGGAGATTAAAATTTGTATGGTAAATCACGAGATTCGTGAGGAGATTTGTGGTAAATCTACCTAAATCTCGGTTTAGTGGTCGGTGAAAACGTAGTATAACTGTCGGATAGTTATGGGGAACTTTAATCAGACATTGTGAAACAAACCCTAAGGGTCGACAAAAATGTGTTCTAACGGTGAGGTAGAGAACTGTTTTTTTATGAGTCGATACAATAGATTATTCTCTTACAATTTAATTTTTCATTTTCGTTGCTAGAGTGCGTCAGTTTTTGCTGGCCGAATTTCGGTCACTGGGCGATATTAGTACATAATAACGAAAACACACTTTTGAATTGAATTGGATAGTTTTGGTAGTTTTCAGTGTTCGACTAAGAATTTATAGGGGCAATTACAGAGGAATATTGTTTATGAATGCTATCGCGAAGATTTTTACGGGAATTCTGACTGAACGATTAACGAACTGGGTGGAAACCTATGACAAGTTAGGACCGTTCCAGGCTGGGTTCATGAAAGGATTCAGTACAGTTCACCATATCTTTAGCATTACTAGTTTAGCGGAAAAAAACTGTATGCTTCTTTTATAGATTTTAAAGTTGCTTTTGACAATGTAAACAGAAATATCTTGTTTTATAAGCTTAATAATATTGGAGTTTCAAATAAATTTCTCAGGATCCTGAAAAGTTTATATCATGAAAATAAATCAGCGGTTTGGAATGGGTCGAAGATTACTGAGTGGTTTGATGTGAACGTAGATGTAAAACAAGGATGTTTGTTAAGCCTTCTCTTGGATGATATTTCCAAAAATCTACCATCTAGATTCGAAATAGAAGGTACACAAATACCTATTTTAGCAAAGACATTGTTTTGCTTGCAGAGTCCCCTTCTTCTCTACAGCTGATGATAAATAAAATTAAGAAATATTGTATAAATAATGATTTAATCATCAATACAAAGAAGTCTAAGATTGTAGTCTTCAAAATAGGTAATGGACGCTTTGCTAGAAATGAAAAATGGAGGAGACTGATGATAGGGCATGGCACCCCTTGAAATAGCTATATCTCCAGCCAAACAAAAATAAAACGAATTAAAATACCTAAAATTAATTCGTAAGCAATTGGTGGTAGCACCTTTAAGTTGTTGTTGTTGTTGTTGTTGTTCAAAATTCAATGAAATTGACGGAATAAAGAATGGTCAAGTCTAATAAACTGACATTCTAGTATGAATAATACAATACAAATAATAATGAAAAATGGTTCTATAAAACGAAAACGTAGAGGTAGTAAGAATATATAAGTATCTTGTCATTACACTTTCATCGAATCTGTCTTTAAAAACACATTTCGCAAAAAAAAAAACAACAGAGGCAAAATCTGCAATTAACAATACCTGGAGAAATGTATTAATTCACCGAGATGTCAACCATACTGCAAAATTTGGGCTTTCAAGCTGTAGTGAGATCCATCATTTGCTACGCTTTTCAAGCTTTGGGATATGAGACTTATGACGTGTGTGTGAAGGTAGCATATCAAGTGTCAGCATATCAATTTGTTTGGAGTTCTGGTCGCATGCACCATAGTTCTATAGTTCCTGATAGTTTTCCAAATTAGTTCTGTTCGATTTCACCGTAAAAACGGATGCTAACTTCGCGTAGCATATCAATTGTTGAAATCTTAAATGAAAATACTTTTTTTTAGATGTAAGAAACATCCCTCATACCTAAAAAAAATAGGTTCGTTACATTAGGGCCTGAAAAAAACAAAAAAAAAAAACAAACAAAATTAATTTTAATAAAAAAAAGACTTGTTATGGAAAAAACAACAGAATTTCAGAAATCACGGAAAATCCATCCGGTTCATCGATGCACAAACATAGGTACAATGTGGCTAGAGTATAATTCAAAGAATTTCCTTTCTAATACATTTGTACTATATATATATAATAATATTTTTATAATTGTTTAACATCCAACTTTCTAGAATTTTACTTACTACATTCATAAGCTGGCACTTTTTATAAATTTAATCAAATTATAAATTTAATCAAATAGATCTAATGTTCTTACAATATAATCCGAGGAGTTCCCGTTTCTAACGCTTTTCTAACAAAAAATATGATTTTATCTAATTAGATAATTTTTTGTATGTATTTTTTTTAAAGACCTTGATATGCTGGTACTTTTCTTACGAGTTCCAGCTCATTTATCAATTTAATCAGATAGGCCTAGTGTTCTTACAATATAATCGGAGGAGTTTCCATTTCTAACGCTTTTCTAACAAAAAATATGATTTTTTCTATTTAAATCGTTTTTTCACGTATTTTGGTAAACGACCTTGGTATGCTGATACTTTTTTACGGGTTCCAGCTCATTTATCAATTTAATCAGATAGACCTAATGTTCTTACAATATAGTTCCCATTTCTGTTCTAACGCTTTTCTACAAAAAAAAAAAAACATCTACATAAATAGAAAAAATCACTAGATGGGAGCTCCTCGGATTATATTGTAAGAACAATAGGTCTATCTGATTAAATTATTAAATGAGCTAGAACTCTTAAAAAAGTACCAGCATATCAAGGTCGTTTACCGAAATACGTGAAAAAAAAACGATGTAATTAGAAAAAATCTAATTTTTTGTTAGAAAAGCGTTAGAAAAGGGAACTCTTCACCTACATCAACTTAGCAGGTCACTTATTCCGTTGCAGATTAAAAACCATATAGTAATTAGTTGCTACTTAATTGCTTTTTAGTTACGCAAAAAAAAAAATTAATTGCTCTGTTGGTTTGTGCAAAAATGGGTGTCCTGCTAAGTTGACGTCAACTTAGCAAGTCAACTTTTTCAAAAACATAGATAAACGGTCCAAGAGTGGATATTTATTGAAAACTACTGAATTTCTAATTAGTTACGCAAGAAAAAATTAATTGCTGTTTTGATTTGCGAGAAAATCATATATAAACGGTCCAAGAGTGGATATATATTGATAACTACTTAATTACTAATTAGTTACGCAAAAAAAAATTAATAGCTGTTTTGGTTTGCGAGAAAATGGGTGTCCTGCAGCGCCGCATCTACGACTTTTCCGAACAGGGGCAAAAACCTGATTTGGCGCCCCTTCAGCATTTGCATATTATGCGTCAAAATTTTAAGGCTTATAGTTTGGGTGGAGAAAAGAAAAAAATCGTATGGGAGGTAGGTTTATTTCCCCCTGTTTACCCGGGAGGGGAAATTTAAAAAATCGTGTTGAAATGAAAAAAGTAATTAAAAAACAATGGCAACACTTACAATGGTAAATCCAATCTTTTACATATATCGTTTTATTTGTTTTAATGAATAGTTTTTGAAAAATTATTTTTCAAAATCGAAATTTTGAATAAAATTAAGAAAATTTTGATAAAACTAATTTTCCTCAAAATTTTACGTAGTTCATTACTGTTTTTCTTTTTTATATTCAATGGGCCTAGCAATTTTTAGTCAAAAACTTAGGCTCAGTATTTCAGTGGTGAGTTAAACCAGAGTTATTTAACTCTGGTTTATAAATTTGTTTACAGTTAACTTTAGAAGAAGTTTTCAAAAACTAGAAGAGCATAAAGGACTACGTCTTATTCGTACTCACCTGTCTACTTAAATAAATTGAGTTGAATAAGTGGAATTGAAATAGATTCAATAAAAAAATAAATTGAATTAAAATGTTTGACTAAAATTGAAAGGAGAATTTGAATATTAAAACAAAAACAAATTTTGAACAAAATTAGTTTGAACACAATTTTCTTAATTTTTGTATTCAAAATTTTTATTTTGAAAAAAATCTTTTCATTCGCTATTATTAATTGATTAAAAACTTAATTTCTGGCTTTAAAATCAGTATTTGCATGACTGTAATCGTTGCCGTCATTTTTAAATGATATGTTTTTGTTAGAATTTTTTTTAGAAAATTTCCCCTACCGCCTAAAATATAATATAAGTTTCATGAGATTAATATTTTAAAAACCACAACACAACTGCTTGTCAAATCAATTTTCATGAAATTTTTTTTTTCAAATTGATTGCTTTATGAACCGAAAATTACCATTATAATAATGTGCCATTTTAATTGTTTATTGCTTGTCTTTTTTCTTTACGTTAAATATTTTTTTTTTCTTAAACAATATATTTATTTCAACATATACAACAAAACTTAATATAAAGATTGTATATTACAGCTGATATTTTCAACAGGGAATCCAAAAAGCTATGGAATTCACTTTAACTTTGAATAACTTTGGAAGGAGTGCTGTAATTAAATAATTAGTGAAGGACATTTTTAAAGAAAATTCAATTTCCTTTAAGAATACGTTATAAAAAAAGAAGGAAACAAAAGAAAACTTCCCATAAAATTTGTATGGAAAAAAGAAATTAGCGATGCGAGTGACTTCTAAATATTACCAGGCTTATTATTGCACTAAAAAGCTAGTGGCATTAAAGATCGGAGACATTTTAATTTTTTTGATTTAGTCTAGTGTACATAGGACATAGTTTGAATTACATTTTCAGTCCTTTTGACTTGTTTTGAGATAAATAGGTATTACAATTTTTAATTTTAACTGCCTAGGTATAAATATAGGTCTACAATTTTAAAAAATTTCTTGCGTTGTTGATGGTCTATTGAAGAGAGTTTCTTCTCGAATTTTCGCCCCCTGAAGCTGCCGCCTGGGGCACGCGCCCCGGTTTGCCATCCCACATATCCCATAGAAACTGCGAAGAGATCTCGTCACGCTGACATGACGTCTCGCTTTCTCGTTGCATTGTGAAACAGCCTTTAACTTAGCAGGACACCCGTTTTCTCGCAAACCGAAACAGCAAGTAATTTTTTTTTTGCATAACTAATTAGCAATTAAGTAGTTTTCAATATATATCCACTCTCGGGCCGTTTATCTATGTTTTTAAAAGAGTTGACTTGCTAAGTTGACGTCAACTTAGCAGGACACCCATTTTTACACAAACTAACAGAGCAATTAAGTTTTTTTTTGCGTAACTAATTAGCAACTAAGTAGCAACTAATTACTATATACTTTTTAATATGCAACGGAAAAAGTGACCTGCTAAGTTGATGCACATGAACTCCTCGGATTATATTGTAGGAACATTAGGTCTATTTGATTAAATTGATAAATGAGCTGAAACTCGTAAAAAAGTACCAGCATATCAAGGTCGTTTACCAAAATATGTGAAAAACACGATGTAATTAGAAAAAATCATATTTTTTTTTATAAAAGTACCAGCATATCAAGGTCGTTTAAAAATATACATACAAAAAATGATCTAATTAGATAAAATCATACCGAGTACTAGTTAGGACTTGGTTTAAGCTAGGACCTCGAAATCGACAGTCTAGCAGGTTAATACTTAAATCAGAGCAATTAATTTCATTCATTTAGTTTGACCATTTTTGAAGAAATAGGTAATAAGTGCCTTTTTTTTTGTTAACATTGTTAATTTTGATACTAGTTTTTTTTCAACTTTGTGTAATCGGTGATGTTCTTGTGTAGAAAATGTATTTAGTTTTTGGTGGTGACAATTTGTTCGTCCGAGAGATATTGCACAGATTTGATAACTTCTTGACCATTTCCTTTTTTTTTTTTAAATAAATGTAACATACGAGCGTTTTTTTTTTTTTTTTTAATTTTATTGGTTTTTAGATTTTCAACTTTGGATAAAAGCCAGCAACATTTTCAAAGTTTGAAGTGGCTGCATTTTACCGATTCCTTGACCCTTGGCGTGAGTGAGGTCCGTGATCAAACGAGAACACGCAAAACTTAATTCAAAATACTACGAAAAGTCACAAATTCGGCGAAATCATTACCACAAATATAAAATAGATATTCACATATTTTGAATAAGAAGAAATTCAATGCAACATAAGACAATATTATAATTATTATTATATTCATCTTCTTAAACAAACAGAAAACATAATAAATAAATCAAAGACAGGTAAATTCTGTCGAAAATTAATTAAAAACTTCACAAAAATTGACGTAAATGTTAAATAAATATCAAAATAATTTAAAAAATGCCAAAATGTCAAAATCAGTATTAGACTAGTTTTAGACGTATTAAGTTCCTAGTACCGCTGTGTGAGCTTAGATCGGGTATTAGGGATGTGAAGAAATGCTCAGGTACTAACTTTTCATTAGGACCCAGTACCAGAGCTAGTACCTGGTCCAGCTAGACCGGGTTCTAAGCTAGCTTAGTACCTATGTGAAGAAATTGGGCGTTAGCACCTCATTGGTTAATTTCAAAAAAACTGTATGTCATCTGAAAGTCTACTTCATCCTCGTAAAAGGTCAGCTATTTTCAGAAATTGGTCAGGCATAGTTTTTTTTAAATCATTTTTTAAAGTTTTTTCAAGGTCAATACAAGGTCACATGAACTTTTAGCACCTCATTTATGGGGTATTCGAAAAAAATGTATACCATCCGAAAGTTATCTCAATCCTGATAATAGGTCAGCTAGTTTGAGAAATTGGTCAGCCTTAGGTTTTTGTTTATAATCGTTTGAAGTTTTTCGAAGGTCAAGCAAGGTCGTATAGACTGTTAGCACCTCAATTATGGGATATTCGAAAAAATTGTATACCATCCGAAAGGTATCTCAATCCTGATAAAAGGTCAACTAGTTTCAGAAATTGGTCAGCCATAGTTTTTTTCTATGAATTTTTAAAGTTTTATTCAAGGTCATTTCAAGGTCGTATAGACTGTTAGCACCTCATTTATGGGATATTCGAAAAAAATGTATACCATCCGAAAGGTAGCTCAATCCTGATAAAAGGTCAGCTAATTTCAGAAATTGGTCAGCCTTAAATTTTTTTTAATAAATTTTTCAATTTAATTTTTTTCAAGGTCGTTACAAGGTCGTATAGACTGTTAGCACCTCATTTGTGAAATTTTCAAAAAAATTGTATGTCATCTGAAAGTTTACTTATTCCTCATAAAAGGTCAGCTATTTTCAGAAATTGGTCAGGCATAGATTTTCTGTTATGAATTTTCAAAGTTTATTATTTTTTCAAGGTCATAGAGATTTTTAGTACCTCATTTGTGGAATTTAAAAAAAAAATGTTTACCATCTGAAAGATAACTTAATCATTATAAAAGGTCAGCTAGATTCAGAAATTGGTCATGCATAGATTTCTTTTTATTAATGTTTTAATTTTTTTTTGAAGGTCACAGTATAAGACTTTTAGCACCTCATTTGTGGGATATTCGGAAAAAATATATACCATCTGAAAGGTTATTTTGTCCTTATTTAAGGTCAGCTAGTTTCAGAAATTGTTCAGGCTTAGATTTTTTTAACGAATTTTTTAAATTGTTTTCAAGGTCACAGTATATGACTTAGCACCTCATTGGCTGAATTTTCAAAAAAACTGTACGCCATCTGAAAGTTCACTTAATCCTCATTAAAGGTCAGCTAGTTTCAGAAATTGGTCAGGCATAGATTTTTTTTAATGAATTTTTAAAATTTATTATTTTTCAAGGTCATAGAGATTTTTAGCACCCCATTTTAGGAATTTTCAAAAAGAAATGTATGCCATCTGAAAGTTCACTTAATCCTCATAAAAAGTCAGGCTGTTTCAAAAGTCGGTCAGCTATGGCTTTTTTTTAAAGAATTTTTAAAGTGCCGTGAATTATGCATTTTTTTGGAAAATTCGTTAAATGAGGTGCTAGCAAAAAGTCATGCTGGAACCGAGAAAAAAACTTTAAGAAATTCATTAAAAAAAGTCATGTTTAGCTGACCGACTTTTGAAACAGCCTGACTTTTTATGAGGATTAAGTGAACTTTCAGATGGCTAAAAGTTCATGTGACCTTGTATTGACCTTGCAAAAACTTTAAAAAATGATTAAAAAAAAACTATGCCTGACCAATTTCTGAAAATAGCTGACCTTTTACGAGGATGAAGTAGACTTTCAGATGACATACAGTTTTTTTGAAAATTCAACCAATGAGGTGCTAAAAGTCTTATACTGTGACCTTGAAAAAAACTTTGAAAATTAATTAAAAAAAACCTATGCCTGACCAATTACTGAAATTATCTGACCTTTTATCACTATCCAGTGGACCTTCATGTGGTATACTTTTTTTTCGAATATCCTCTAAATGAGGTGCCAAAAATCGCGGGTGACCTTGAAAAACTTCAACCTTGGATTAAAAATTTTCTAAGCCTGACCAATTTCTTAAACTAGCTGACCTTTTATGACCAATTACTGACCTTTTAGACTGCATACTTTTTTTTCGAATCTTCCATGTATGGGGTGCTAAGAGTTCAGAGCTCAAGATAACACTATAAAAGTATTGATAAATAGGTTGAATGGAAGAAAACTGCAATGTTTTAAAGAAGTGGATAGTTTATCATACAACTATACAACGTAGAACCATTGAATCTATTTGAACTTAACGAGTCTCACTGGAACTTGCTGCTTAACAGTTTCTTGGATGGAATGAAAACTTCAATATTTCATGAGTTTACTCAACAATCTATGATTTCACAAACTAGAAGTATTTATAACTATACTACTACTTTAAGGACACATTCATCATAAACGAAATCTCAATAATTTTCATAACTAGAGGAGAGATGCTTAAACTAAATTACATTCCCTATCGAGATAATCTTGCGAAAACCTGCAGCCTCTGTAAACTCAGAGTTAGAGAAGATGTTTCCATCTTATTGGAGTATGCCCTGTGCTAAATGAAATAAGCCGACATTTTTTTAATAATTTGTCAATGGATGAAGTTTATCAATTTCTAAATGGTTCAGAGTGCCTTCTGCTAGCACATTAATGCAAAGAAACGTTGTATTATAGAGAATGTATCATTAAAGTTTTTATTGAAGAAAAAAAAACATAAAATATTTGTGACTAACTTAAAAGAAATGAAACTGTTTACAATAAAAACGTGATATGTATATTTATTATTTTAGATGGCAGACGGTACAAAAGCCATGCTTAACTTTGTGTATTTAAGGGCCATTTGCTGAAATAAAACTTAAATATTTAAATTGAACATAAGAGCTTATGTGACAGTTTACGCTGAAGAAAAAGTAAAACATAAGCGTTTAAGTTGAACATAAATATTTAAGTTTCGTTTCAGCAAATGGGCCTAAATAAACTTTTAATTATAAATTAATTGTGTAAAATATTAATAAAAACACATTTTTGAATTGATTTGAATAGTTTTGGTAGTTTTCAGTGT
>OX346245.1:85177129-85432129 GCA_947049315.1 Epistrophella euchroma | reverse complement strand
CCGGTGGAAAAATACAACTAGGTGCCATGACAATTTCCAAATGGATTGATAACCCGTCCCCTAAACAAAATCCAGTTAAAGCCAAAACACTCCCTGGAAGTCAACAATCACTGAGGACCAGCAGACACCTTAGACACAACGCACATCGGCCGGATTCCAATAAGAGTTTAAAAATGTGTATTCTCCCTTACTTTTTCCATTCTAGCTTTCAGAATATCATAAGTAAGACCTCCAAAAAAATAAAAAATAATGTAAGCAATTCTTCCCCTTTCCTTACCAATCCCGCACGACCTCTAACTCTGAAATCAAGTCCACTAGCTCTCCAGCTACATTGAAACCTCGGAACGAACGGGTCTCATTTAACTTTACTCTAACGACTTGTTTTGACTCTTCTAAGGGCCAGTTTTACAAATATTTGATCCGTGGTTCAGGAATTTTAACTCACCACTTTCGGCGGATTAACTGTAGTTCAACGATGGTTCAGGCATGTAATTGGCTTTTAGTGCATATTAGAACCTTGAACCATCGTTGAACCTCAGTTAACCCGCCGAAATCGGCGAGTTAAAATTCCTGAACCACGGATCAAAATTTAAACCACGATTGTACAACTGGCACTAAGTTTACATCTCCTTTCCCAGCCCCCGCTATAAATTCACTTCCTACCTTCGACCTTAGATTTGGTCCTCCTGTCGGTCAAAACATTTCTCTTTATTATCAAAATGTGAGAGGGCTTCGTTCAAAAACACAAGTATCTTACAGCAAATTATTTCCTTTGTACGTGATCTTTTTAAATTATAAGTATATACCTCTAGTGAGCTTTAGATCAGGGCTTGTATTTTATTTATTTAGTTCTTTCTGTGACGTTTCGGATGTGGTTTACATCCTTCTTCAGACCTTCATATTTTTAGAAAAAAGTTATTATTAAAACTATACATATATATTTAATTAAAAAGACTTACAGATAAAAATAAACAAGAATAAAATAGATGTATGTTCGCTTAGTCTTTAAAAGGACCAATTTTTAACATTGAAAATGTTTATAGGATCGTTTTGAGAGAGTTGTGGTGTTACCAAAATGATTAAATGAAATAAATTCAATAAATCAGAAATGAACTCCAGCGTATAGGGCATCACAACGAAATTTTTGGTTGGTGTTACTAAAAAAATGACCGAAATGATTAAAATGAACACATGAATTTAGAATATGAAAAATGAACCCCAGCTTATAGGGGGACAACTATCAAATTTTTGGTTGGTGTTACTAAAACATTACTAGAATGATAAAAATAAACAAACGAACACAAGCGATGAATTACAGCAGGCGCAGGTATACGGGGAAAAAACGAAAAACGAAAAGTATTGTTCGTCGTCAACAGGCAAGCTTCAGTGGTGAATGGTCATGAAGTATATTCAAAAAGAAAATAAAAAAAACAACAACAAGTTATTCAGAAGAAGACAAATGAACAGACAAGGCAACCAACGAATGTGGATAGGTATTCTGCCAGATTTTTGTATTTTGTAGGTACATATATATGTGTATGCATCTATGTACATAGTTATGGAGGTAGGTAGGTTGTGATTTTGTGAAAATGAAAATTATAGGTATTTATTTTTATTCTATACAGAATACAATGCGGTCTTATAAGAAAAGCCAGTGATGCAGTTGAGTGTGCATGCAAGCGGGAGTAGAGCTTGCTTGAAATCGATTTACCCATGTAATATGTAGGACAACAAAAAATATGCCAGAGCATGTTTTTTTCTAGCAACACTATTAAGACGAGATTAGATTAGAAATCAGTTTTATAAGAAATACCTACTGGGCCCTAGCCCTTTCAATAATCAAATTTAGTTAAGACTTAAATATTTCAGTAAAATGGATAATAATTGAATGGTCTCTAAATAATAAACCTGGCATGGTATTACCTAAATAATTATGTGGACTATAAATAATGGACCATATATTCAACTGACTTCAAAAAATTGAGAATATAATCTATGGTTTATAATTTAGGATCCATAACGTTAAGGTTAATTTCACTGCAATATTTAAGTCATACCTAACTGAATTTGATTATTGGTAAGGCCTACTGTCTTTTAAGCGCCATGTTTCGTCGAAACTTGTACAGTATGTCTTCTAATGTTTATTCAATAAATAATAAAGGTCTTTGGGGTAGGAATTACCAAAAAATTAAAACCTAACTTCAGGTTATATCGACAAAATTCTCATACCTAATGGAAATTTGTGTTGGAGTTTTTTTTTTTTTTAGAAAATTAACCTTTTTTTGGTTGGTTAAATCGACTCGAATGATTTTATTCAATTTTGTAATGCAGTGCTTCTTAATAGGCCGTGTGTGAATTGAATTAAAATTTCTATTCAATTTTATCCGAAATTAAATTTTGAAGTTTCTACGTGGTATACCTACAGATTCACCTCACTAGTGTCAAAAATTAAATAAATCTTCGGATAAAATTTAACGAACCCAATTCCCAGCTAGTAGCCGTGGCGTGATGGTTAGTGCGATGGACTGTCATGCCGGAGGTCTAAGGTTCGATCCCCAGCCTCGCCACCTATTTATTTAAAAGAAAAAAACGGCTACTGCCTCTTGCGAGGAATTGACAAATCCTCCAAGAGTATCTCCTGTCACAGAAAAGTGCCGCTCGTTAGCCGTTCGGACTAGGCAATAAACTGTAGGTCCCCTCCATTCCTGCAGACATGCACACAGGAATGGTTGAGAGTTGTAAGTCACTAGGCCCTAGTTCTTCATGAGCTGTTGTGCCATCAAATTTATTTTATTTATTTTAATTCCCACACGGCTTAAACAATAGGTGTAGATAGCTTTTGAAAATTTAGAAAATACTAACCCAAAATTAAAAAAAATCATTTCCCAGTAATTCTGATTCTGACTCGTGGGACTCACTCGTGTAAATTTTGTTTTTTTTATTTTTGGTATAATTAATGTCTTAAATAAGCCCATGTACATATATGAATTTAAACGATTCACCATTATAAAAAAAATGCATGTACCTATTTCAAATCACAGCTGTAAAATTTCAAGTACAAGTACCAGTACAGTACCAGTACCGGGACTTGTACTTGTACTTCAGTACCCTGGTACTGGTACTTAAAAAAAGGCAAATACCAGTATTTTTCAAGTATTTGGGTACTTAAGTACTTGAGTGGTACTTAAAGTACTTTGACAAGTACTTTCAAGTACTTCAAGTACTTTCAAGTACTTCAAGTACTTTCAAGTACTTCAAGTACTTGACCAGTAGTTTCAAGTAGTTTATATCAGTTCTTCAATTCAACGTCCTTTATTGTCTTTTGCACAATTTGTATATAGGTATGTAGCTATGGATATAAATGTTAAAATTTTTTAACGAATCATAATGTTTCAATTATTTTTGAATCTGTGAGAGAGCGGGGCTAGAAGTAACAGGGTTATATTATATTATAAGCGCTTAAAATTAGTTTTTAAGGGAATATTTTTGGTTGCCCTAGCAATGAAGTAGAAATTAAAAAAAATTTCATTGAGTTTATATATATGTAAATTCAGGATGATTCTATTTCGAGTCACAAAGTTTAAAAATTGTTTTTTTTTTTTTTATAATTTGCGCTTGTTCAAAGATCCTAGGGTACCTTTGTTTTTTTCTTTCTTATACAAGGTGCAAAAGGCTAAAATAAATGACGTTGAATCGAAGAACTGATAAATTACTTCAAAGTACTTGAAGTACTTGAAAGTACTTGTCAAAGTACTTGAAGTACCACTCAAGTACTTAAGTACCCAAATACTTGAAAAATACTGGTACTTGCCTTTTTTAAGTATCTGTTCCACGGTACTGAAGTACAAGTACCAGTACCTAGTACTTGTACTTGAGAGGACTGAAGTCCTGAAATACTTAAGTACTTTACAAGTCTGTTTCAAATACGTTTTAATGGCTTTAGCCCAAGCAACGTTATGTTCAACATATACTTACTTACATATTTTTTTGTTTGTTTTTAGATTTAACGTCTATAAAGCTAGCATATACACATTAGCATAATCAATTAAAACCATAACTAGAATTTTGTGCTATTTATGTGTGAAAGTCTCGATTTGTGTGGTAGCATAGTATTTGTTTTATGTAAATCTATGTTCCCTTAATATTATGCTAGCAAAACTTCGAAACCGCTCAACATAATCAATTGAAATAAGTAGTAGTATAATTGAATTCAAGTAGCTCCGCAAAAAACTTAAGGTGGAAGCGGCTGGTATTAAACCCCAGACCTCTGGCATGACAGTCCAACGCACTAACCATTACGCCACGGGCTACTTGAAAAATAGCTTGGAGTTTAACATTAACAAATGCCAATCAATCACCTTTTCGCGTAAACGCATCGAATTTCCTCCTAGTATCTACTTCCTTCATAACCATTCCATCTCAATCGTAGAGTCCATTCGCGATCTTGGCCTCTTATGTGACCGGGAACTTAATTTCCTTGCACATATATATGACATAATTCTGAAAGCCTTTTCCAATCCTCGGCTCTCGGATTTGTCAAAAGGTGGTCTAAAGAATTCTCCAACCGCTATGTGACAAAGTCGCTGTACATAACATTTGTTCGACCCCTTCTCGAATACGCTTGTCAAGCTTGGTCGCCTTATCAAGATAATCATATATCTAGAATTGAGAGCATTCAACGCCGATTCCTTCGACTTGCTCTTTATGGCCTTCCTTGGAACTATCCTTTGATCCTACCACCTTATCGTGATCGTTTACAATTAATTAACCTGATATAGCTCGATAAACGAAGCGAAGAGAAATAGCAGACATTCTATTCATTCACCGTCTCCTTTCTGGTTCTGTCGACTGCCAAACTCTTTCCAATTCTATCTTTTTCAACACTAATCCCCGAAATTTAAGAAACCCTCGCCTCTTCTACTTGCCTACCCACTGCACCTCATATGGATCCAACGAGCCTTTAACTCGAATGCTGCGAAGTGTTAATTTGAACGCAAACTGTTTCGACTTTAACCTAAGC
This sequence comes from Epistrophella euchroma, assembly GCA_947049315.1. Lineage (NCBI taxonomy): Eukaryota > Metazoa > Arthropoda > Insecta > Diptera > Syrphidae > Epistrophella > Epistrophella euchroma. The sequence continues at coordinate 85,427,109 of OX346245.1, read as the reverse complement.
AATTCCAGTTTTAAACTCCGTTTACTCAATCCTACCCCCAATACATTGCTATCTTAGCTATCTATAAGCTTCTTAATTTATAAGCTAAATTAAGTCATTAGTTTTAAGTTGTATGTTTGTAGCTTGCATTAAGCCGAATAAATGGGGGCTTTACCCCAACCTAAATTAAAGAATTGTTTTGATTATTTTGTGTAGGTAGATATAGTAGGTACATAGGTACATGTTAAAACAATATTAACATTATTACTGTGTAATTGAAGGGGGTTCCCATTTCACTTTGAGTGAAATACCTACTGCACCAAGCAATACATGTGTCAGGGGTTGGTGCCAAAATATGTAGGTATCTTGTAAATGGGGGTGAACTTCACTTATTATCTTAGATAATAAGTAAATATTGGAAACAAATCATGTTGTGTGTTTATTAAAATAAAAATATAATAATATTGCTTTCATATCTGCCCATTATTAAAAATGCTGAGGTGATAGGCATTAGGAAAAATCTACCACCTGTAAAGAGGTGGTAATTCTTCTACTTGGCTTTCCAAAAAGGTATAGTATGGCTTTTCAAAAAGGTATAGCATGGCATTTTAAATTGTACTGTTGTTTTTAAATATTTTGTTTTCTGTTTTAAGTCAACTTTTTATAAAATTGCCTCTCCTGCTTAAGCGATACGATTTTTTTCTTTTCTTAACCCAACCTACTCGCTCCAGCAGTTTGGTGCATCTTATACCGATCACCCTGTATAAACATTGCCAGGCCACGGGCACAAAAAAAAAAAAACTTCTAGCTTTAATGTAAACAATCAAAATATTGAGATTGTAAATGAAATCAAATATTTGGGTGTGGTAATTGATGATAAATTAAATCTTGATGGTCTCATGTAAGCTATATTTGTAAAAAGATATCTAAAAAGATTTACTTTCTGAGTAGAATAAGGAAAAAAATATCAACAAAGACATCAATTAATGTATATAATACAATGATAAAACCGCACTTTGAGTATTGTTCAACTATTTTATTTATGTGCAATAACCAGATGATGAACAGATTACAAAAATTACAGAATAGAGCTATGAGAATCATTCTTAGGTGTAATGGATTAACTCCAATAAGAGAAATGTTGTCAAAACTATCTTGGATGAGTGTGAAACAAAGAATAATGTATAATGCAATAATTTTTGTGTTTAAAATCAAATTTAATATATTACCAAATTATTTAAATGAATATATAACCTATGTAAGAGAAGTTCAACCTTTTGAGTTGCGTAATGCTGGAGATTTTAGGTTACCAATGTACAGAAACGCTAAAACAAAAAATATGGTCCTTCATAGAGGCTTCGATATTTATAATAATTTACCTAATGCATTGAAATTGGAAAATAATTTACGAAAATTCAAAAAAATTTTAGTTGATTATGTCAAGAATAGATTTATTTAAAGATATGTAGAATGTAAAAATATTGTTATGAATTTTTAAATGGCAAAATTTTGCCAAATAAACGAAGAAAAAAAAAAAAATTCTAATCTGGTTAGATTTAGTTCACACTAGGTATTCATCATGAAATCTATGTAAGATGAACTGAACTTAATGGAAATTGCGTATTGACAAGGCACTCACTACTCAACTGATGAGTCCAAGTGAGATCGCCGGGACGAAACGCCAATTTTCACGGACTAAAGGCCGTTGTAAAGTATTTTAAATCAATAAATCAACAAGTCCAATTAAATAGTGCTAAGTCTTCTACTTGGCTGATTTATTTCAGTAGTATATATTCTAATCTGGTTAGATAGAGTTTCACACTAGGTATTCATCATGAAATCTATGTAAGATGAACTGAACTTAATGGAAATTGCGTATTGACAAGGCACTCACTAGTCAACTGATGAGTCCAAGTGAGATCGCCGGGACGAAACGCCAATTTGCATGGACTAAAGGCCGTTAAAAGCTATTTTAAATCAATTTTTCAACAATTTTAGAATTTTATTTTTTTTTGTTGAGTTTTTTTTTTCACTGATTAATGAGATATTCCAGTCGAAAATCATTTTTTCAGCAATTTTTAGTAAAATTGCTTTAGATTTTTCAAGAATTGATTTTTGCCTATGTCTTATCTATTCTTTGTTATCTATGGAATGAAATTGAGCTGTAGTCAATACCATTATTTGTTCTCAAATAACATTTTGAAGCTTTTTTCTTGAATTACCTAACTACTTAATAGGTATAGGTAATAAAATAAGAAAACCGCTAACTGAATTCTTGTGAAAATCCTTTCTGCATTTTATGACGTTACCTATTATCTTTAAAATAAAATCTATTCAAAGTCAATAACTTTATTCGTTCTCGAGATATGGTCTACTAAATAAGGTTTCGCGAACGTAACTACGAGATGTGCATCTACAGTCCTACATACATATGTACATAATATCTAACAAAAAATAGACCAAATCGACATATCCGACAAATCGACAAATCGGCTTATACGTATAAAACACGCAGACCCGCTTAGCCACATACATATCTAATTAAAAGATCGCAACCTCCAGCCTCGCCAATCAAGCATACAATAGGAGTGTTCAGTGAGGCTGTTCCGAACAGTTTGGAACAGTTTATAACATAAAATAACAGGTTTTTGCTGTTCAGTGAGAATTTTTCGGGGAGAGTACGATAACTCAGGGGCCGCAAAATAATAACGGATTTTTATAGAGAAGTTTAATAAAACCATTTTTTACTATGGGAGGGGAGGGGTCTATCTTGCCCCTTTTAGGAGGTAGGGGCAATTTTAGAAAAAAATGACTTAAAATGAAAAAAAAAAAATATTAGAAAAAAACAACGGCAACATTTAAGATAAGGGTTTGAAAGCCAGCAATCTGTACTTAAATCCTATATTTAAATTAAATTATTTAAGGCAATAACTTTAAAAAACATCGCATGCAAGCTCAAAATTTTGATAAAAAAAATTCCATGTCATAGTCGGTCAGTTAGTCGGTTAGGTCAAGTCAAGACAATTTAGTTCGAGAGAAAAAAATAAAAGTTAAAAAGTGCAAAATCTTCATACATATTTGTATGGGAAATGTATGGCTTTAAAGGCACGGGTCAACCTATTTCCGGCGTCTACCAGTTCCAGTAGACTTAGAAACTTGAAATTTCACATTCTGTCTATTTTTTTGTGTAATTAGAGCAAATTTTAAAAAAAAAAAATGGAAAAGCTTCTTGTTTTCCAGAAAATTCAGGTTGCGTTTTCGCAACGCTCGCCAAAAGGGGTATCAAAATTAATGAAAAAAAAAATCTTCTTAAATGGAATATGAATCAACTTTATCTCAATATTTTTATGAAAAATGATGTAAATATACACTGTGTAATGAAAAGACTGTAGAAATTTAAAAATTAAGAAATTCATGGTATAAATTATATTTATATAATTATGTTTATGTTAACAAAGAATGGGTTTTTGTGTGGTATTCATCGAAGCATTTTGGATAAAGCGGGATATTATGTTTCTTGCATGAAAAAACGGCTTGGCCTGGAACACTTGCGACATCGAGAACACTTTTCTGTTTTGATCACGTTATGCTTGATGTTATCAAAACGAACTACTTCATGGGGTTTCCTTTCGTTTGAATCACAGGTTGAATATTTGTTTCCGATCGCAATAAGGAATCTAAAACAAATGTTCTAAATTGTACTTTTAGCTTCGGTACTTCCTTAGCAAATGCAATGTATCTTCCATCCATTTATCGAAGCTGCATTTGGTGCATTTGATAAAAGTGGCTAGTACCACTTTCCTCCAATTCGAATGCGATATTTGCTTATAGCGTTATCAAAAAAATCAACTCCACCCATCGTTATTTTGTACTCACGAATTGCAATTGGCATTGGAATGTTGTCGTGTTTTCTCTTTTGACCACTTCGGTAACTTATAATGAAGACATGTTGATTCGTTTTAGATATTGAAGCGACGCGACGTTTTCGGATGTTGATGCTTTGTTTGAATTTTTTGGGTCGACTTCCGGTTCGTCATATTTTTCACGAGGCTTGTGAGAAATTAAATCATGAAATTTCCATTTTAGCTCAAATTCACCAGCTATTTCATTTAGCAACTTGTTTTCATCTTCCAAAAGATGCACATTAGGTATTAGTAATTTTCTTACTGTCACTCACATAATCATTTTTCGGAGGCAAAATTATAACATTTATCTGAACTGCTGCAAATTTATTTCGTCTTCTCATCAGTACTAGGACTCATCAATAACTCTTCGAGCTCTCCGGCAGATAAAAACTTATTGGGAGGATACATAATGTTGATTCTTTTTTTTTGAACACAAAGATAGTTTTTAAGTCACTACTTGACCGCAAAACTCAGAACCTATAAATAAAAAAACAAGTCGAATGCAAGAAACTCATATTGGCAATGGGTTTTTCCAATCCAGCACGCATTTATGAATTGGTTTCTTTTTTTTCTGAATTTGAATATGTACTTGCTTCTTTATCGTACCTGAGTATAGAGTAGAGTTGTCTTATAGGGCCCACGCTCATAAAAAAATATCCTGAGCCTTGCGGTCCTATAAGCAGAAGGTACTGGCTAATTTTTTCATAGAATAAAGTCAAAAGTAAAGGGTTTCCCAACATATAGCATTCTTGTGTGGCTTTTTTTTTCTCAGAACTGAAATATGCATCCTTTTGTTCAATCAAAAAATATGTTTTTTCAAAAATTGGTACATTATAAACATAAACACACAATATTTATTTATTTATTGAAATAATTTACAAAATTAATTTATAATTTACTTATTTAAGGCAAGATTATGTACATTAAAAGCAAGTTATAGAAAATTAATTAAAGTTATTATGGCAAGATAAACTGAGTTAAATCTCTTCAAACTTCTGGTGGGCAGATAAGGCGGCTTTGATTCGACGGGTAGTGTTAACACTTGATGGATTTAAGATGTTGGCGAGTATATCTGGTACATTGTCTGTGAATGCATCTATTTTTCGAGAAACAGGACAAAATATGCCAAACTGTAAGAGTTATTCCACAGTTGTGTGCGTGTCTGCAGGAATGGAGGGGACCTACAGTTTATTGCCGAATCCGAACGGCTAACGAGCGGCACTTTTCTGTGACCAGAGATACTCTTGGAGGATTTGTCAATTCCTCGCAAGAGGCAGTAGCCGTTTTTTTTTCTTTTTTTTTTTAAATAAATAGGTGGCGAGGCTGGGGATCGAACCTTAGACCTCCGGCATGACAGTCCATCGCACTAACCATCACGCCACGGCTACTACAACAATTTGTCAAATGCCTTACTAAAATCTGTAAGAACACAATCCGTTTGTTTTTTATTTTTAAAAAAATCGATACAATATTCCGCTAACTCCATGAGTAGGGTGACAGTCGAACGGCCCTTCGAGAAACCATGTTGGTTATGAACAATAAACGATTTCGTATAAAAGCTTAATGTTTTGCAAATGATTGCTTCAAAAAGTTTGGGAATAGCCGACAGTTTAGCTATTGGACGGTAATTAATAATTTGATCCTTTTTACCTTTTTTATGTAGAGGAATTATGAAAGATTGTTTCCATACATAAGGAAACTTACAAGTAGACAATGAACAGTTAAAAAGAACAGAAAGTGGCATAGACAAATGATTCACACATTTTTTCAGAACTGAAGCTGGTACTCCATCAGGACCGGACGCGTTCTTCTAAATTATCTTCTAAATTAGATATAAATTTCATAATATCGTCAATAGTTAAATGAAAATTTATATCAGTCAAGTGAGAATATGATTTCAAATGACCAAATAATTGATCATTTTCGTCAAGATTATCACAGTTTAGTTTATCACAGTTCAATTCAATTCAATTTCAATTTACGTGGGTCATGGTTTGGGATACTGTTGTGCTTAAGAACAGACGGATATTGACTAGATTTACGTTTGCTGTTGATAAAGTTCCAAAAGGATTTAGGATCCATTTTTAAATTACTTTGAACCTTTTGTATGTAAAAAAGATACTTAATACTTGATTCTCTGTTGAAAATATTTCTGGCCTCACAGTAAATATGAAAATCGGTAACTAATCCCGTTTGTTTGTACTTAAACCATAGTTTATATCTGCGGTTTTTCAATTTTCGCACTTCACTATCGTACCAGCTAGGATCAAGCGATTTTGATTTAATAGATATTAGAGGAACACATTCTAAAAAACAATCAAATATTTTGTCATAAAATTTCAAAACCATAGATTCTATATCTGAACAAGAGCGAAGGCATGACCAATCAATCAAGGACAGCAAATTATTTAATTTAGTGTAATCAGTTTTCTGAAAGTTAAATTTAAAAATATTGTCAGGATCTTGATTATTCATTTCAAAGTTTTGAAGAGATATGGTAAGTGCTGGGTGATGAGAGTCTTCGTTCACAAGAGGATCAGTTGATCTGTCAAGTGAAATTTCGTCATCCATTGAAAGATTTCCTGTTGGAACCATTGCGTATGTATCGGGACAACGTTTCCAAGATACATCGGTTAGATTAAAATCTCCAAGGCAGATAACTTTATCATTATAGCTCATTTAGTCAAAAATGAAGTTCAAAAAAGAGAAAGCTTCATTGTAAGTATTAACTGGGCTCCCAGGAACAATGTATACAGTGACAAGATAGATATTTTTGTGTGGAAGAACCATCTTCACACATATGAACTCTTCGTTCAGGCAAACAGGAACATTGACTAGTGACGCCATAAAACAAGATTTAACAGCAAGGATACCACCGCCGACAGTATTAATACTCGGATCGGAGTATTTATCACGTCTATATACATTAAACGAAGAATCAAAAAGTTCCGAGTCATTTATCCCACCAAACAGCCATGTTTCAGTCAAAGATATGACATGGTAAGAAGAGTTTGAAGAGTTGTAGTAGACCTTATTAGTCTTTGTCCGTAGGCCTCTTACATTTTGATAGAGTATATCAATTAGTTGCGACGACGGTGTGTTGGTCTTGTCAAAGTTTTTTGAAAAGGAGTATTCATAGCATTTCGCTTAACGAACTCGTGGATGATAATGTTTTCCGGCCAGAAATGCTTATCCAATAAACGGGTGAATATTTCATGTGGGACAAATAGTTTGAAAGATGTGTAGTCAATTCCTTTCGTTGGTAACTGCTCAATTTTGAATTTGATGTTGGTGAAATGAGATTCAACATATGCAGATATATCATTGCAAGTTGTGTTAGCATCAAAATTTGATAGAAAAATGCATTTAAATCTCTCAGCGGCTCTTAATTTAACTGGTAATATATTACCATTAGGTAAAGCTGCTGACGATAAAAACGCTGAAGACGGTGGAACTGTGGAGAACTTTGAAATTGATTGGCGGTGATGTAGAAGAAGTAATTGCATATGGTAAAGATGTCGTAGAGGAAGATATCGAAGATGAAGATGTTGCAGTTGGAGCTAGCTAGGCAATGTAACTGTCCGCATATTCTGGAAGTTGAGCCTGGTGAACAATAGAGAATTGTCCGTTAGATTTGTATTCTATTACTGCATAGGAGCACCATTGATTTTCTTTTTGTGAACCGTCGGTGTAAAAGATTCTATCTCCTCTCATACTAGCGATTAGTTCTTCATGTAGCATTTTGTACATACCGTCGGAAGTGTTTGCCTTTTTGTATTTAGCGAGATTGCTGTTAATTTGAAGTGAATTTCGTTTTCATGGAGGTGGGTTCTCAGCTGCTATTTGTATATCCATTCCGAAAGCAATTTGGGGCTCTAGAGATATAGATACCATGTTAGTCAGCGCAGATACAGCGTTTTTCCTTGATTTTTTGGTTGAAGAAAAAGCCTTTTCAATAGTTTCGAACAACGGATGTGTTGGATTAACTAAATCTTTACTAATGAGGTTGTTTGCACTTCTTTTGGCTAGGTGTTCAAAGGATACGTATCCTCCTTCGACTCTTAGGGCTTCAACGTTTGTCGATCTAAGGGCACCTGTTGCAGTTCTAAAGCATTCGTTTATAGCTGCGTCAATATTTGAAAGGTTCTTTTTTGTAGTCCACATAAAAATGGTTAAGCTGTGGTGAAGTGTACCTTCCACAAGGGCCTTTGCTATTCGAAGAGATGTTTCCATGTGTGGTCCGTTTTTTTTTGAACAGATCATATTTAACGCGTTGTTTCGGGATTTTAAATCATTCACAACCTTTTTAGCATGTTTATCCCATTTCAAGTTTCCCTTAAAAATAACTCTAAGAATCTTTGTTTCTCTCTTTAATGGAATGTGAGTGTTACGTAGAACGAGTAGGTTGCAGCTACATTTTCTTTTCCTGCAAAGATGAAGCATCTCAATTTTTGAAGGAGGGATAATTGCACCCATTTTTTCAGCCCAATTAAACATTGACAAGTCCACTTGTTCAAGAGTATCTTTAACCTGATTAGGGCTACCAGAAGCGACAACATAGATGTTATCGGCGTATACTCCAATAAAGTCGAGATCGTAAGTCGGCTGGGAAAGTTCATCTATCAAAGAGTCTATGTATGCGTTATATAGAATTACAGAAAGCGGCGAACCTTGTGATGCACCGTTGTCTAATTTCATAAGTATGGAATCGTACCCGTCCACATTTACTTTAAAAGCTCTATTACTCATAAAGGATATTATTATCGTTAGTAATTTTGTATGTACACCCCATTTGTAAAGCTGCTCAATTACTGGAACCATAGTAACTCTGTCGAATGCCTTTTCTAAGTCGGATGACATTACTATACTGTGTTTGGTTTTTGACAGGTTTTCTGCTAGTGTGTGTTCCAGTAGGTGCAAGAGTGGTGAAACTCCTCTATTTGGTCTGTAAGCGTGTTGTTATGTACTAGCCTTTTTCTCTAGTAACCAACTTATTCGTCTCGCAATAATTTTTTCGAAAATTTTGGAGAGAACTGGAAGGAGAGAGATCGGGCGATATTCGTTGAAATCATGGTTATTCCGTGTGTTTTTTGGAATCGGCTAGAGTTTTGCTTTTTTCCAGTCATGTGGAAAGGTCCCAGTCGTTAGAATGCAATTAAAAAGTGCACAAATTCTATTTTTAAGGCTAGTATCGCTTAGTTCAACCATCTTGTAGGTGATTTTATCTTTACTTGGGCTACTTCCTTTTGTCATCAATTTCTTCTGTTAAATGATCGCAAGAGTCTTGTCTGAAGGATTTGTAAAGTAAAGTTTTCCTTATTTGCTATAGTATTCCCTTGATATGTAGTATCTACGCTGTATGATGCCCACTTTTTTGCAAAGATGTTGGCTATTTTATATGGGTCTACTTCCAGTTCTTCGTTCATTTTCATGTAAGGGGCTGGTTATAGCGATCAGGAAAACGCATCAGGAAAAAAATTTGTTTTGTAAAGTTCAATGTTTTATCATACGATTTGAAGTATAAAAAAGATAAGAATCGATGATAAATCATTTAAAATATTTATTTCATTAAAAAAATTTTCTTTAGAATAAATATTTATTCTACAAAATGCATTTCCTGATGAAAACTCGTTTTCTGTACGGAATTTCCATCAGGAAAATGAATAAGTACTTGTTTTATGCAAAATATTTCCTCCAATTTAAATTTTTTTCATGAAAAAAATATTTCAATTGATTTACCATCGATTCTTATCCTTTTTATACTTCAAATCGTATGATAAAACATTGAACTTTACAAAACAAAATTTTTTCCTGATGCATTTTCCTGATCGCTATAACTGGCTCCTAGGGGAATTTTCTGAGATAGACATACGTATTGCTTTAATGCGACTCCATAACGTTCTCGTGTCAAGAGAAGGATTCATTGTATTAATGAATGTATCCCATGAAGCTCTTTTGGAACGAATAGATTCTAGTCTCACTTTACGGGCCTTTTTCCAAGCTTTGTTCTTTTCTTTAACCATTAAGGCTAACGCTTTTGTAAACCATATAGAGTTGGTCTTTTTAAGTTTAGACTGAGTTATGGGGATGGATTTAGATGCTGCGGTTCTGATGATTTTCTTAATCTTTGATGCTTCTTGGTTGACGTTGGCTGACTGGACTACTTGTGCGCTTAGTTTTTTTGTTTCTGCTTGATACAGGTTCCAATTTATATCGTGGGGTAAATTTTGGACTAACTCTTTGTTCTGAGGTGCTAATAATAATGGGCATATGATCTTAACAACTGCAACTTGCAAAAGTGACGTCAATGGCAGAAAAGGTATTTCTAGTACTAAAAAATGTTTGCGATCCGTCATTCAAAGTGATGACATTACAGTCGTTTGCAAATGTTTCAAGTACGCTTCCCTCAAAGTTTGTGGATTCTGAAACCCATAAGGTGTTATGGGAATTAACGTATGATGAATGTTTTTATTCACAGTAGGAATACCGTTCAGCAAATCCATGTTGATCCTCACATCGTGCTCCTTGTCGACATTTGTGATTTTTAGTGGCTTCTGTCCCGGAATTTCTATAGTTTGGTGTAAAAGGCTTGTGTCTGAGGTAATATGGTTATTTATTGGAATGTTATTTTTGACAAGTATGCCTATACCTGCTTTTGAATAATCATAGGCTTTGTTATAATGAAATGCTTGATAATTTTTAATTTTAAAATATTTTTTGTTTTTTTCAATGATGTGTGTTTCTTGTAAAGCTATTATGTCTGGTTTGTATTTGGCTATTAAATTTTCTAAATTTTGTTGTTACAAAAGCCTTGTATATTCCATTGGAGGATTAGAAAATCCATAGCCAACGAAGCCATTACTGCGGTTGGGGATTTTGGTTTGAGATTAGTGTTTTTGGTTGCAAAATTGGTGTGTTATTCTGTAGTCGTTGAGTTAAATTATAATTTTCTGAGAAGTTTGTTCTTTTTTCAAAAGAAGTGGAAGCGTGAGACTGAGGTTGGTCCTCAGTGCTGATATCCATTTCAATATCATCAGAGAGATTATCAAGATCGTCAAGTTTGAGATCTTTGAGTTTTTTGTCTGTAATAAGATGTAGGTAGTTTTCATTTTGTTTGTTGTTTGGCATTGATGTGGGTGATGTGTTATTGGTTTCTTTTTGTGTTTGATTTGAAAGAGTAATTGGTTGGATTTGCTGTTGAGCATTTGAGGGTTTTACTGTAGTAGTGTTTAAGTTTTTTTCTTTATTGTTAGTTTGTTGTACATTTTGAGTGATTATTGAGTTATTTTTTAAAGTGTCAAGTTTGTATAGGTTCTGTTGTACAGAGTTATTTTCAGAGAGGATTGGTAATTGTTCTCTTTGCTTCGATCTATCTACCCTAGCTTTGATAATGTCTGCAATCGTAGTAATACTTTCGCCGCGCTTTTTAGGAGCAGGTAGTTGATGCAGTGAGGGATTGTCATTGTAAATAAATAATAACGACGATCGGCTTTGATCTTGTTAATAGATTTGTAGCGGTGGAAGGCGGGACAGGCGGGGTCAAATGAGGTATGTGTCTCTTCTTTGCAGTTGGTACAGTAAATGCGGATGCATTTGTCATGGGGCGGAGGGAGACAGTAATTTCTACAGAGAGCAGTATTGTTGCATCGGTTTTTAGTGTGGCCAAGCTTTTGACAAGTCACACAGCGCATGGGGTTTTGTATGTACTCTTCTACTTTACAGTTGACCCATCCAATTTTGACTTCATTTGGTCGGCGAATTAAGTCGAACGTTAGTATAGCAGCACCTGTAGAGACGAAAACATATTTTTCTTTTTTCATGACTCAATAATATGTCTAGCGAAAATTCTTCCCTGAGTGTAGTTAAGGCACCTTGACTGGAATGGAGTCAATATGATTTACTTTTAGGAATTTATCCGCTGTGCTAACATTTAAGACTTTAAAAAAAAGATCACCTGACCTCATGGCTTTAACTTCAAGAACGTCTTTTGAACTATTTTCGAGACCACGATTTATTTGAATCGGGTTATATGATGAGAGTGGTCGAATTGGTTCATCTTTGGTTTTTTCCATTCCCGATATGACTAAAAGCGGGGCACATTATTGTCGTTTCTGATGATAGCCAATTCTGGGAATTCTTCGTCGTGTTTGGTTCGCTTAACTTTGCGTTTATAAGCAGTGTTATTGCTCTGGTTAAAGTCCATCTCAGGTGGGAGTCCCTTAAACCAGTTTTGGCGAGGGGGGGCCTCCCCTCATCCATGATTGTAATTTTTCTTTAGGTGTGTAGGTATGTGTTTTGTGTTAGTGTTTATTTTTTTTAAAAGAAGAAAGTGTAAGTGTTTGTGACTCACCCCGAAGAGTAATTGAGTTTTTAAATTTTTAGGTTACACTAGCCAAAGAAAATTATCTAGAGCACAACGTCTATACACGGCGTTTGCCAGCACAGAACACACAATATTCTGAGAAAAAAAACGACCATTCTAATTTGAAAACGCAACGAACGCAAATTTTTGTTTAAGTTGAAATGCTACTACTTTAGACGAGCGTTGCGAAAAAGCAACATAGCGGTTTCGTATTACCTATCAGGCAGGCAACTTACTTAACATCCTACAAAATAATTTTATAATATTATTTGAACATTTATTTACCTGTAGTTGACATTAGTTTGAAAAATTATAATTTGGATGACATTTTTCAAAAGTTCGAAAATGCTGGCTCAAAATTTTCAAAATTTCGTGTTTTGAAGGTCCTAAAAAAACACGAACATTTTTTTTTAGAAAAAAATCCAAAAACAGGTCGATTAGATAGTTCAAATACTATTTATTTTATTTAAATTGATCACCAATAAAGCTCCAGGCCTCCTCAGATATGACGTTGCGTTTTCGCAACGCTAGCCGGAAATAAGTGACTTCGGACAAATTTTTTTTTGGTCAATACATTTTTCGTAGCGCATAAACTTTGACCTAGTGGGTGGCCGACCAAAAAAAAAGGGTTTGGCAAATAACGGACACCCTAATGTGTATCCACTTACAAACTATTTACAATTCTCCAATAATAGTAAAGAAAATGTTGTGCCGTTAGAAGAGATATAGTCCAGTCAACGAAAACTCAAAATCATAAAATAAATGAAATAAATCGTGTAGTCTGGATTATTTTTTTAAGTGGTAGGGGTGACCCCCAGGTACAACATACTAAAAGTCCCCAGCCCAGGCCCGCGAGCTTTAGCCTGGAGAGGGGGGGTAAAAATCCCTTTTTGTACTATTTTGTAAATATTTTGAAAACCAAGCGTTTAAGAAAAGTGTACAACACAAAATGAAAGTAAATTAAATTTGCTACACTTCTAGCGAAAATATGAACAAACCTTTTCTGTAGCAAATTTAATATACTTTCATTTTGTGTTGTACACTTTTCTTAAACGCTTTGTTTAAGAAACGTTGTTTTTAAATGATTATTTATGCACTTTGATCCAATTTTTTCAGAAAATGGTCCCTCCCGTATAAGTACGGGCAACTAGACCCCCCTCCTTAGCAAGTTTTTTTTTTAAATATATCTCTTTAAACTATTTCACAAAATATTGGTGAATAACTTGAAAATACATTGCATACTTCTTACCTTTGAAGATACAGTGTTTTTCATATCACAAAAAACACTGTATCAAATAAATTAAATAAGGATATTTTAACTTTAGCCACCTTTTTTAACCCCATACCTCCTTTCTCATCAAGTCAATGGAATTATCATGAATCGATACGTATTTACCTTTTCTATAATTTCAGGGTTAATTCATCAAAAAACGTTAAATTTTTAACGCATTAACATGGTTTTTCAGATTTTCTGACATTTGTACCCCCATTATATCTCTCTTAGTATTGCTTCTAGCAAAAATATGACTAAAACCTAATTTGAAGAAAATTTAATTTACTTTCATATTGTAGTGTAAACTTTTCCGCTAATACTCTTGGTTTTCAAAATATTTACGAAATAGTAAAAAAGGGGGCCTTTACCCCCCTCTCCTGTCTAAAGCTCGCGGGCCTGAGCTGGGGACTTTTAGTATGTTGTACCTGGGGGTCACCCCTACCACTTAAAAAAATAATCCAGACTACACGATTTATTTCATTTATTTTTCCTTCGTTGACTGGACTAATATATTATATTATATATACGGGGTATAGCACTTCATTGTTAGTGTTTGAGATTTTTGGAATGAAAAAACTGTGTTTTGTCTTTGATCAACAATATCTCGACGAATAATGTTGACACATAAAATGTTAAGCCAGTTTCAAAACCTAGAGCTAAATGTATACAAGATTTTTTTAAAACTTTGTGAATATTTTTTTTTTTAAAGTTAAAAAAATTGAGCGTTTGTAGTTACATAAATCTTTTCCAGATTTGCAAATATTGATTACAATCCTAATCCTGCTATAGTACTCCTGTAAATTTTCAAATCGATCCGTTTAGAACCGTTTTTACGTTAGGTAGATTATAAATGATCAAAGTCTAATAAAGGCTTCATTTCAAAAAAATTTGTTATAACTTTTTTGTTTTCAATTTTACGATAAAAAGGGTGCTAACATAAATTGTAGCGAATTTAATTCGCTACACAAATGTGGTAAAGTTTTGTTTGTGCGATGTGTGGTTCTCCAGATTTCACGAAGACCTTTTTACGTCCCCTTTTCTAAAATGGCGGCCAAATGGGGGGGATTTCAACCCCGAAAACTCGTTTTTAAACTCACACTGATCCCTTCTATAGATCCATCAAAAAAAATTGTCCTGTACGAAATGCAAGTTTAATGTAACATTTCAATGGACTAAAATGAACTCCAGCGTATAGGGGGACAACTATCAAATTTTTGGTTGGTGTTACTAAATCATTACTAGAATGAAAATAAACAAACGAACACAAGCGATGAATTACAGCAGGCGTAGGTATACGGGGAAAAAACGAAGAAAAGTATTGTTCGTCGTCAGCAGGCAAGCTTCAGTGGAGAATGTTCATGAAGAATATTCAAAAAGAGAAAAAAACAACAACAAGTAAAAGTATTCAGAAGAAGACAAATGAACAGACAAGTCAACCAACAAAAGTGGATAGGTTAGGTACTCTGCCAGATTTGTGTATGTTGTATATGTGTATATGCATCTACATAGTTATGGAGGTAGGTAGGTTGTGATTTTCTGAAAATGAATATGATAGGTATTTATTTTTATTCCATAGAGAATACAATGCGGTCTTATAAGAAAGGCCAGTGATGCAGTTGAGTGTGCAAGCAGGGGTAGAGCTTGCATGAAAATGATATTACCTATGTAATATGTAGGACACCAAAAATATGCCAGAGCATATTTTTTCTTCTAGCAACAATATTAAGATGAGACTAGGTTAGAAATCCGTTTTTTAAGAAATACTATCTTTTAAGCGCCATGTTTCGTCGAAAATGCATATTTTTTGTACACGTTTAACGTGCATATTTTGCCGTATTTTTCTATATCTTTCATTAAAATCATAATTTTTTCGGTGTCTTTTAATGTTTATTCAATAAATAATAAAGGTCTGTAGGGTAGGAATTACCAAAAAATTAAAACCTAACTTCAGGTTATGCCGAAAAAATTCTTTCAGAAAATTAACCTTTTTTTAGGTTGGTTAACTCGACTCGAACGATTTTATTCAATTTTGATATCTAGTGCTTCTAAATATTTTAAGGCCGTGTGTGAATTGAATTAAATTTTATCCGAAATTAAATTTTGAAGTTTCTACGTACCTATACCTACAGATTCACCTCACTAGTGTCAAAAATTAAATTAATCTTCGGATAACATTTAACGCATTTTAACCCAATTCCCACACGGCTTAAACAAATTTATAGATAGCTTTTGAAAATTAAAAAAAAATATTAACCTAAAATTAAAAAAAATCATGTTCTCAGTAATTCTGACTTTTTAACATTTCTTTCGTTCAAAGGTACCAAAATGTTTGTTAGCCACGAGAGCAAGCTCGTGGGACTCACTCGTGTAAATTTTGTTTTTTTTTATTTTTGGTATAATTAATGTCTTAAATAAGCCCATGTAGATGAATTTAAACGATTCACCATTATAAAAAAATGGATGTAAGGTACCTATTTCAAATACGTTTTAATGGCTTTTAGCCCAAGCAACGTTATGTTCAACAATCTCACTTGTACACTACTTATATATCTTTTTTTTAGTTTTTAGATTTAACGTCTATAAAACTAGCATATACACATTAGCATAATCAGTTAAAAGGGAGCGGGTCAAAATTCTGGCTATCAAAATCCTGTATGACCAAAATTCTGTTCTTTTTTTTTTTGAAAATATTGTATGACCAAAACTCTGTTTTTCAGAATTCTGTATTTCAAAATTCTGTATATCCAAATATCTGTATATTCAAAATGCTGTAAGTGTAAAATTCTGTTTACCAAAATGCTGGTTATGTCCAAGTTCTTTATTTCGAAGAAAACATTGTAAACAATATCATTGTTAAGCACGTGCAAGTACAAATAGAATTGTTTGCATTTACTTGTACAAAAATTCATTCAAGTACGATCTTTTTAAAAACGAGTAAAAGACTTAGTTGTAACCAACGTTTTATTAACTCTATTTTCGTGAATATATTTCTGTTAAACCTCGATATGTAGAAATTGTAGAATTTAACGATGAAACTTAGAATTCTTCAGCAATATTGGTACAAGTCTGAAATGTTTTATTTGAAAAATTCACTATAGAATTTAAGTAGTTTGAGAAGGTTTTACATTGAATAAAAGGTACAAAATAGCTACATAAAATTTCGCCCCATTGAAAAATAGCCCCAAACAAAAAATGAAAATTTTTCCCAAAAATTTATATAAAAGCAACAACAACAAAAAATTGATAATATTTTATGAATTGAGGTAATTTTTCATTGTTTTAGGGCTTCTTTTTATTTTTTTAATTTTGAGGTTAAATTTCAGTATGAAAAATAGCTTTTTTTCATTTAGTTGGGGTCATTTTTTCATTTTAAAGATGAGGTAATTTCTCCAATTTTCATTTCATTCAAACTTTCAATGTTCATTCTGTATTTAAGTAAATCCTGTATGAGTAAAATTCTTTATTTCAATATTCTGCTATGCAAAATTCTGTATTTAAAAAAATTGTTTTGATAATGTAAAAAAGTGCGCACTTCTTTACATTATCAAACCAATTTTTTTAAATACAGAATTTTGAAAAACAATTTTGAAATATAGAATTTTACTCATACAGAATTTTGACCGTACAGAATTTTAGAATACAGAATTTTGTAAAACCAGAATTTTGAATTACAGTATTTTGAAATACAGTATTTTAAAAACAGTATTTTGACCCTACAGTATTTCGAATAGAAATATATTTTAACAAGCAATATTGAGCATGTAGTAGCCCGTGGCGTAATGGTTAGTGCGATGGACTGTCATGCCAGAGGTCTGGGTTCAATACCAGCCGCTTCCACCTTAAGTTTTTTTCCGGGCTACTGCCTCTTGCGAGGAAGTGACAAATCCTCCAAGAGTATCTCTTGTCATAGAAAAGTGCCGCTCACCAGCCGTTCGGATTCGGCAATAAACTGTAGGTCCCCTCCATTCCTGCAGACACGCACACAGGAATGGTTGAGAGTTGTAAGTCGCTAGGCCCTGGTTCTTCATGAGCCGTCTGTGCCACCAAATTTATTTATTTATTTATAATATTGAGCATATTTTTAGGGCATATAATCATATAATTCTAATTACTTGTTAAGGGCATATAATTGATTTTTAAGGGCAAATTATAAGCGCTTAAAACTGTTTTTAGGGCATATTTTTGTTTGATTAAAAAAAAAAAAAAAGAAACGATTTTTCGGTTGAATAGAAAAGTATGATGGGGTTAGTTAAAGAAAATTAACAAGAATTATTTTTTGCCAAATGGAAAGTGACATTAAATACTAGAAACTTCAGAACCTAGGTATAATGGTGTCTAAAACAGCTTATTACGTTTTAAATTTTAATTAATTTGTAAAGATGGTAAAGATTAGTCATGTGTTTTGTTTATCTAGCAAAATAAAGTAATTTGCAATGTCCCCATGGTTACTCAATGAGTAAAATCTGTAAATTTTTAACTTTCTAACTGTTTCTATTGTTTTTTGTTTATATTTTTGTTTGTATGTTTAGTCATTGTTTTTTTAGAAAATCACCCTTCCCACTTGAACGAGGAATAATAGACCCCCTTCCATACTATTTTTTTTCTTGTTTCAACTCGATTTACTAGATCTAGGTACTTGACTCGTAAGTATCTACGATCTACCTAATTATAAGAAGAAAATAAATAAGAAATGTTTTTTTTATTTGTATTAGGTACGTTCAACTTGAACTGTGGCTTTTTCATGCCTTTTAGGCATTATTTCACTGTCTGAGGCTTTGAGGCTTATTTTTTCTCATTTCATATAAACTACATTTTTTTAAAATTTATTTATTTTTCTTCTTCTTATGCTGTATTTATTTATATATTGTTTAAAACATTCTAAAAAAAACTTGGCCAAAAATAATTCTTATCTATATTGCTGTTTTCTAAAGGAATGTGTATTAGAGTGTCCGTTATTTCCTAAAATCTTTTTTTTTTTTGGATCGGCCACCCTTTAATCGAAAATTTATGCGCTACGAAAAATTTTGTAACCAAAAAAATTTTTTTTGGTCAAAAAATTTTGTCCGAGGTCAAAGCCATACATTTCCCATAAAAATTTGTATGGAGATTTTGCACTTTTTACCTTTGATTTTTTTTCCCTCGAACTAATGTAGCTATTTTTAATTTTTTTTCTGATTATTGTTTTTCAACTATTCCTTTCCACATCCAAAAATGTATGTAAAAAAAAAATTATAATTTACTTCAAATTTTAAAAAGTTTACATATTTGTACTTTTCACATTTTTCACCTTTTATTTTTTTTCTTTGAAACTAAACAAGCTATTCTAATTTTGTTTTTTGATTTTTATAAAATAATAATTATTTTAATAAAAAAAAGTTTTAAATTCTGAAAAACAAAAACTTATAATTTATTTTAATTTTTTAAATTATAAAATATTTCAATTTCTTCCCCGTTTTTTGAGTATAGTATTTTTTTTTCTTCAACTACGGCAGCTATTTTAATTTTTTTTTATTGATTTTTGCATAATTATAGTTTTTTAAAAAACATATTAAAAATGTAAGTACAATTTTTTTTTTTTATTTATAGCCTAATAGTCCAGTAAATAGAGACAAAAAAAAGGGGGTTACCTTACAAAAGGTCGGGTAGTTTTAATTTTGGATCTGTTATATAATATGGTCGGTAGATGAAAAATAAAAATTTCCACAACCACGCCCCCTCCGCCCCCTTCACAATCCTGAAAAAACCGCTCAAAATTGGCACTTTTTTTCAGTTTTTTGCCCATAACTTCTTTCTGGTGTACTTTTTGGCAAAAAAAAGTTATATGGCAACTTGTAGAAAACAAAATTTCCTACAAATATGTTTTGTGTAGTTTTTTTGTACAACCAACACCAACAAAGCTATGACGGTTCCAAAAAAGGCTAAAATTTCGTATTTTGTGAAATTTTCAATTCCTTCCCAGTTCGCAGGCTAGACTTCTTAACTAGTGGTTTTAGAGAAAAAGTCTTCATAACAAATCTTGTAGAGAATTTCATTACCTACAAATTTCATGAATACTATTTTATTTTGAGATTAAAACATTTCAGCGAAGAGTGAGAAAGAGTTTTTTGCCCTTTTTTACGTTTTTATTAATTGGCTTCCTTCTATGTACGTCCGTACGATAAAAACTTCGAAGTCGATTTAAAACTAACTTTCCGATTAGCTAGAGACCTGGGGCATATACTCCATAATGTATTAATATTCATGTGTTATTGAATTGGAGGTAGTAGCCGTGGCCTGATGGTTAGTGCGATGGACTGTCATGCCGGAGGTCTAAGGTTCGAGCCCCAGCCTCCGCCACCTATTTATTTAAAAGAAAAAACGGCTACTGCCTCTTGCGAGGAATTGACAAATTCTCCAAGAGTATCTCCTGTCACAGAAAAGTGCCGCTCGTTAGCCGTTCGGATTCGGCAATAAACTGTAGGTCCCCTCCATTCCTGCAGACACGCACACAGGAGTTGTGAGTTGAGAGTTGTAAGTCACTAGGCCCTAGTTCTTCATGAGCTGTTGTGCCATCAAATTTATTTATTTTATTGAATTGGAGTTACAGTCTGCATCACTTGATTACGGACAGTCAATTTTTTTATTTTTCAAAATATTCAATGATCTGGGAAAAATGATTAACAGAATGAAAGAAGGATATTAAGTGATCATATTAGAGAAAGGTGTTTTGGTTTAAGTTGATAAATTCTATTCTTATCAGGCTCTTCACAATGAGGTCATAAAATATTACATTAGTTTAGTTTAGTTTAGTTTTTATTGACTAAATAATCATGTAATACATTCAAATTGAAAAAAAATTAACTTTTAGTCTAGTTGGTTTGGCATTATGCCGTCTACCAGATTGACATTTTTGTTTCAGCATGTTAAAAATTTAGCATTAAATTTAATAAAAAATAAAAAAAAAAAAATAAAGAATGTTTCTGTTTTAAAAGTCGCCGTCAATAATACGTTTCCGATAGCGCAATGAGTTTATAGTAAATTTGTACAGCAGATCCCATCCTCGTTCTCCATTCAAGATGTTTATTGCATCCTCTATCTCTAGTGTATTTACCCCAAAGTATATCCTTCGCAATTCACATAAAATCGGGCATATTGCGATGAAATGGTACACATCTTCTCTCTCTTAGATTGCATAGACTACATTCGATTGGAAGATCAGGTCGATGTGGTATAAAGTTTAATTTTTCTAATTCACCTCTTATTTTAAATAATGTGCAAATTTTTTCTGTTGAGTTTGTGTTAACAAAATATGTTTTTTCTTGAAGATTGTAGTTAAGTTTACTGTAGTACATTCGATATTGAGATGATTGAGCTTCTTGGACAAATGAGTCGTATAGCCGGTTACCTGTTTTCTCTAATATTTTGTAAAATATAGTTTCATAAAGTGTTTTACGTTCGATGTTGACAAAATTCGCATTTAATTCAGCATTGTTTGCTAAGGTTTCCCATTCGTTTACACAGTTACTCTTCGTCGCCATTAGGTAAGAGAGCATTATTTTTGGCAGTCTTCGATCATCCATCCCCATAACTTTATACACATAATCGAAATGCAGTTTTAACGTTTCCAAAAAGAGAGGTGCCATACCTGTTTCCAGATGGATCATGTAGTTCGGACTATTGTTTGGAAGTTTGAAAAGTCTTTTGACGCAGTACCGATGATATGCTTCAACAGATGTAAAAGAGCGGTACCCCCATACCTGAGCCCCATATAGCATGATAGAAGTTGCAGTTGCACGAATAATTTGTTTTGAGTGGTGATTCAAATATTTGTTTGAGATACATTTTCCCCATATTGATCCAATCGCACGTTTCGCTTCTGATAATTTGGTTCCTAGATGCTTTTTCATGTTCAGGTTTGCTGTTATCAAAACTCCTAAATATTTATATTCTCTTACGACTTCTATTTGCTCCCCTTCATAATGCCATTTCTCGTTTCTAGAATACCTCCCCCTTTCTGAAAATCATCATTTTTGTTTTTGTCAAATTAACGGACAGGTTCCATTTTTTGCAGTAATTTGCCAGTTTGTTTGTCATGAGCTGCATACCGTTAACTGTCTCGGCAAAGAAAGCAATATCGTCTGCATACATCAACGCTGGAAGAGAAGTTGTATTTATTCTAATACCTCCTCCAATGTTTTCTGTTATATCGTTTATGAACAGGACAAAAAGCAGCGAACTGAGGATGCATCCTTGTTTTACACCCATTGTTGTTGGAAATTCTTCGGACATACTGTTTCCATCCCAGACCATCGCTACGTTACTTTCATACAAAGCTTTCAAAATTTGTATCATTTTGCTCGAAATTCCCATCGTATATAACTTATAGATCAGTGCTTCACGAGGTACAGAGTCAAAAGCGGCACGAAAGTCAACAAACAATGTATACAACTTTTTATTTTTTTTCATATATCTCTGCGATGTTTACAAGCGTAAAAATGTGATCTATAGTTGAATAGCCTTCTCTAAATCCTGCCTGAAACTCTAGCAGAATCTTTCTTTCTTTTACCCACTGGGTAAGCCTGTTGAATAGTAGAGCACCAAACTTAGATACAGTATTAAGAAAAGATATTCCTCTGTAATTCTGTGGATCATTAAAATCTCCCTTTTTATGCAAAGGAAATATAATAGCTTTTTTAAAACTCAACGGTATAGTCCCAGTTTCATATATTTTATTGTATTCTGCGGTGAGTGCTATCGCAAATTCTAATGTACAGTTTTTATAAAACTCAAAAGGAATCCGGTCTTCCCCTGGAGCCTTATTATCCTTTGCATTATCAATAACATTTTGAATTTCTTCTAAAGTGAATGGTGAATCTAGAACATCATCTAAAAAAAGAGGTGCTGCATATTGGTGTGTTAAAGATACTTGCTCAGAATTGAGAAGGTTTCTAAAATGTTCTCTCAGCTGTTCGGTTTGTATGTTTGGAGCGATGACAAATTTCTTTCCATTTAGTTGTTTTACCGCCTTCCAGAAGTTCGAAGAGGAACTAGCGCAGCTTATTTCAGTTATTTTCTGCTGTTCAAAAGCAATTTTCTTAGATCGACATATTTTTTTGTAACCTGCGTTTGCAGGTTAAAGAAATCAGAGTTATATAGCCTTAAAAGTTTAAGACTTGCGAATGATTTTCGTCTTGCTTTCATGCATTCATTGTCAAACCAATCTTGTTTCTTACTTCCGACCGTCTTTGTTGATTTTGGTTTCAATGGTGCAGCTTTCTTAATAATTTCAGTCAGATCATCGATAGTTGTTGAAGTTTCGCCTATATTGTTCAGTTGAGTATTTAGATTATACTGGTATACATCACGACTTCTTTCACTCCAAAAAAGTTTGGGCAATAGGTTAAGTACATTTTCATTTATAATATTACTCGAGGAGCTTGGTACTGCAAACATAACTTCCATCGGCATGTGATCAGAGAATGTTTTCAATCCTATTCTGAAGTCACAGATATATGATTTCCAGTTACCAGAAATAAAGCAGTAATCGATTACCGAGCATGCTGTTCCGCGTAAAAAAGTAAACTCGCCATTAAGATCACCGTCGCAACTTCCATTAAGAATTCGACAGTCAAAAGCATCTGCTAGATCCATAATTTGTCTACCTTTCCTATCACATGTTTCATCTTTCGATCTGCGTCTTGGATTAATAAACGACTGGAAGTATCCGCTCGCAAAATTGTTTTGTGATAGTCCTATTCTTCCATTGAAATCTCCGATGATCATTAAGTCGGATGAGTTCACATAATAAAGCAAGTCTTTAAATTTGTCGAAATCGGCTTCCCAGTGACTGCAGTTCAAGTAGGTAGGTATTATGTATTGGACGGTACTATTTTTCACTAGTTTAAAGACGTATGCTTCCCCAATCCCTTTGAGTTCTATGTCTAATTCTTTTAGGTTTTTCCGAAAGGCAAAGAGTTCGCCGCCACTACCTCTGCCAAATATACTTGTTTTTGCTGCACATTTCCATTTTACTTCATAGTTAGCAAATACATTTTTGAATAATTTCTCTTCATTGATTAAAACATGAGTTTCATATAACATAATAATATCAAATTCATAAATATAATTGGAAAAATCATAAAATTCTAACTTATTTTTCAGTCCGGATACATTATAGCTTAAAATTCTAAGATTATATAATAATTCATTTAATTCTTTTTCCTTCTGATAGACGTGTAAATCTCAATTAGACTGTGCGTGTAAACGTTCACCCACTCTTCTGAGTACAGCGGCTTCTTTTGATGTTGATGCACCTGAACTCGGTTCTTTTTCTTTTGACGTTTGAAATTGACTTTTTGTTGACATTTGATACGCATTGTTTTGTAGAAGTAATTCATTCATCAATTTTTCTAAACCTGTAGGATAAGTACCCAACAATGTACCTAAAACACTTATTCCGTTTTCTTGGCCGCATTTAAGTCCTTCTATATTGTCCCAAGTGAAGATATTGCCCTCCATAAGAAGTCTATCATCCCTAAGAACACTTTTTCTTTCCGGGTATACCTCACGCAGTGCCTTTCTAATCGCGACCAGCTTAGCTCTCCGTCTCCGCATGTTGTAGGGCAGGTCCTTGGTTATACGAACATTCGTCGCTTTCAGTTTTGAGGTGTTTTGGAGTACTGCCCAGACGGATTCCCGGCATCTCATTTTGACTATTACTGTTTTAGAACGTGGATCTCGACTAGGAATGCTATAGGCAGTCTCAATGACATTCATGTTGTTGACGCCTAGTATAGTTCAGTGCAAATGGATTTTGCCCTCTCATTCATGTCAATGTTTTGATCTACCGGGATGTGCACTATGAGGTTGGATTCAGTGTTTTTTTGCATAATTTTATCCAGCTGCAATTCTAGCTGCTTATTTCTCGCTTCTAGGAGCTTGAACTTCTGGTTGATCTCTTCGTGTTTTATTTTGATCCCAGATATCTCATCAACAAGCAATTGAAGATCAGCTTTTGAAGCAAGTTCCTTGAACAGTTCTTGATTCTTTTCATCAAGCTGTTGTTTAAACATATCCATACTCAGTAATCTTATCCGCTGCCATTTTATTTAATCCAAAGCTAAAACGACGTTTTTCGGTGCTGTTTTGATCGGGGGAGGTTTCAGTGATTCCTCGTTTGTTTTTTTTCATTAAGTTAGGTTATCTTTGATCTTACAACTTTGTTCAAAGATTCTGAGTCTTAAAGGCTACAACTTACTCAGATTTTTGTTTCTGTTGATAGAAGCAACTTTTATGTTTTAGTTAAAGCTACAATTGTAGTTATTTATCTATCTTTTTATTAAATTTTCACAATCTTTACTAGGAGCTCTTTATTTTGCACAGCTATTTGACAGATCAGCAAACGTCAATCTACATTAATTTTTGTCTTGCTTGATTACGGACATAAGCTAAATCTTCCAGATAAACATTTAAAAGGTAACAAACGATAGACGTAGTAGCCGTAACATGATGGCTAGTGCTATAGACTGTCATGCCGGAGGTTTAGGTTAAATCCTCAGCCTCTTCCATCTAATAAAAATTAAAAAAAAAACCGCTCCTGCCTCTTGCGAGAAATTGAGAAAATCCTCCAAGCGTATGTGTTGCCATTGAAAAGCTTCGCTCACATTATATGAACGCCTATATTCGGCAATAATTTGTAGGTCCCCTCCATTCCTGCAGACAAGCACATAGGAATGGTTGAGAGTTGTAAATCACTAGGCACTAGTTCTTCATGACCTGTTGTGCCATCAAATTTGTTTATTTTTAAACCATAAAGCTTTTGGTTACAGATGCATAATTTCAATAGTTTTAAGTACCTTCGCCGAAATGTTTTAATCTCAAAATAAAATAGTGTACATGAAATTTGTAGTTAATGAAATTTTCTACAAGATTTGTTATGAAGACTTTTTCTCTAAAATCACTAGTTTAGAAGTTATTAGCCTGCGAAGTGGGAAGAAACTGAAAATTTCACAAAATACGAAATTTTAGCCTTTTTTGGTAGCGTCATAGCTTTGTTGGTGTTGGTTGTACAAAAAAAACTACACAGAACATATTTGTAGGAAATTTTGTTTTCTACAAGTTGCCATATAACTTTTTTTTGCCGAAAAGTACACCAGAAAGAAGTTTGGGCAAAAAACTGAAAAAAGTGCCAATTTTGAGCGGTTTTTTCAGGATTGTGAAGGGGGCGGAGGGGGCGTGGTTGTGGAAATTTTTATTTTTCATCCACCGACCATATTATATAACATATCCGAAATTTAGAACTACCCGACCTTTTGTAGGGTAAAATGTCTCTATTGATTGGACTATAAGAGCTAGCAACAAAAAAAAGTGAAGTCATCGGTACACGATTAATTTTTACTGGGGAGAATCATTCAGAGTAGCTGAGCACGGATTTGCACGTCTGCCAGCGCTATTCAGAGGCTTAAAGCGGGGGCGGGGGGTCAAAGTTGCAAAGTTTTGGTGAAAAAAAGTTAGAAGGTACATGGATTCTGACTACGCAAATATCTTCATTCCGTCGTAAATAAGCGTGAACAAAAATGGCAGACGGTTTGCGTGAGGCCAAGAACCGGCAGACGACGCTCAAGTTGCAAAAATTTAGTAAAAACAAAATCATAAGGTACATGGATACGGTTTTTTTTATTTTAATGCTTATGTATATAGAAGGCAAAATCCAAAATAAGTACTTAGGGTTTTTATGTCGAAAATACAGGTTTTTTGCATATAACTTTTTAACGTTAAAAACTAGAAAAAAGTAAAGTATTTCACGAAAATCTTGTAGACCATAAAATTTCCTACAAAATAGGTGATGACACTTCTTTTCTTCCGACTTACCGTTTAGAAGATATGGCTATTTCAAAAAACGGAAAATGACGAAAATGTTGGTTTCTTGCATTTAAATTCTAAATGCTATATGTTTTTTAAAACAAATGTATTTAAAATTTGTTCGTTATGCAACTATCTGTAAGAAAACATTAACAAACATTAACATTAAAGTAGAGGCTAACACCGGCAGACGGGTTTGAAAAGTTCAGCCAACGAACGACACGGTGCATTTCTGTACATGGGAATTTTCTATCAAAACACAGATCTGCTGATTTTATTATTTAGAAAAGTGCTGTTATTTTATTTATCTTATTTTACCAACAATAAGTTAAAAAGAAATATTTGTTAATCAGCTTCAGTATCGTAATCTGACTCATCATACTCTAGATCTTTACCAACGCAATCAGAATCTTCCTCCCAATCGATTGGTTCACCTTCCCCTGAAATTCGTTCAAATGTAAATGACAAAAACTATTAGGTATGTAAGTATTTGAGTGTTATATACAAAAGTATTATTACCTTCAATCATCTCATCATCAATCACATCTTGTACGGTACTTGGAAACTGGAGTCCATCAAACCATTTGAACTGATATTTGCCTTCGCATATTTCCCATCCGTAATCCTCTTGCTTTAAGGATGTTGGAACTTTTTTGTTTGCATTTTTCCAAATGGTAGAAATGTACATTGTTCTCAATAAATGCTGTTTCAATTCAGTCTGGCAAGGGGGTAAGGACGACGCATCAAAGTTGTATAACTTCTTTTTTTGAAACGGTTCATCTAAATCATTAACTTTGTATGTTTTTAAAAATAGTGTAAGATATGAAACTTTTTGTTTAATGGAGTGATCAACTAAAATTTTGCTATTATATCCAACCCACATTGGCGTATTAGCGATTTTTAAATAGTGTGATATCATCCAAGTTATATCCAGCTTTTGATAAAAACTATAATTTTTGGCTTCAATAATACGCAAATCGCTATCAAGAGGCAGTAAATTATCAATGAGCAGATATGGCTTCAAAAGTTCTTCTCCTTTTTGCCGGAGGATCATAAATAGCACTGTCTTATTGAAATTTGGGAACGTAGAGAAAATATGGTTCCAGATTTTGATAAATTATTCCCATTGTGTTATGTAGTGTATCTTTACCATTACATGTTCGACAAATCGATCGTAGTTGTCAAAAGCGACTCCTGTGCAGAAATAAGGAGATAATCGAACTTCTTCAGGACAAATAACAGATTTGGTTAGAGATGAAAATGTCACTTCTGTTTCAAGTTCCTCAATAGTATTATAACTGCAGCATTGGCCGTATTTATTAAGTAAATCAACTACCTTGGCTACTTGTTATACTTTTAAGAGTTATTCCTAGAGTAATTTGCTTCGACGTTTTAATTTTACCACGATGGATAGCATAAACTATAGCTTGGGCTATAGAATCTACTTATGTGCACAGCTAGAACTTTTTATAGTCCTGGTGTCATTACCACAAATTAATGATTGAATAAATTGTAAAATATTAGCAGGAATTTCACATTCGCCCTTCATTAAGTCTGCCGTTGTAATTGTTGGAGGTAAAGGGTAAAGGTAGCACGTTGCAATGTCTCAGACTCCTCACACTCAGTAAAAGTTTTGTCGGATATAATGCATAGGTAGGGTAGGTAGAGATGGCGGCCCCGAGCAGCCTAAGCTCGGTGACCCAATTAGCGCTGAGGAGCGCCGTTTTGATACCATGACTCGTGTGACCTATATAAAAAAGAATCGGTGTTATAAGAGGGATTTACGGATCAAAATGCCAGGCTAGGCAGATTGTTGGTTTCAGAAGTCCATTTACCACCTACTTGTAGTCTATGGATTCTGACGGGGGAAATGGTGTAGTAGTAGTAGCTACTTAAAGAATAATCTTAGAGCCATTTCGACCCGTTGAGAAAAGAGATCAAGTCTTTGATCTTCAGTTCGGAGAGTTCATTGAGATCGTTAAAAAAGGCTTTTCCCAATGATTGTGTTCTGATTCTGGCCAGAGCGGGACATTTACACAGGAAATGGTAAACAGTTTCCCTTTCCTGCTGGTCCCCACAGCTACGACAGTGAGTATTGTGAGGGATGCCCAGCTTCACCGCATGTTCTCCGATGGGCCAGTGCCCAGAAAGGGTCGCAACGACCCTGGCTATGTCTCGCCTGGGTCTGCATAAAAGGTCAGTTGTTCGGTTTTTGCTATAGGTGGGCCACGTCTTTCTGGATATGACGCAGTTAGCTAAACTGCTCCACCTACGGTTGGATTCATTTAGAAAAATTGAGAATATATTGCCCTTCATAACCCCAAGAGGAATGTTAACTCTTTCCGCAAGAGAGTCATGAAGGGCTGATCCTTGCCTGGCCAGTTCGTCTGCCCGCTCGTTACCCTCAATGCCACGATGACCCGGAACCCAGATAAGAGAGATTTTGAGGTTCCCGTCTAGGCTTGCGAGCTCATCACGACATTGTCGAACCAATTTGGAAGACGAAAGTGGCGAAGCAATAGTTTTAACGGCTGCCTGACTGTCTGTCAGGATGGCAGTATTACGATTCTTGTTAGGGTCTTGTTTAAGTATCCTGCATGCTTCCCTGATTGCCAGCAATTCCGCCTGGAAAACACTAGCGAAGTTAGGAAGCCGATAAGATTTGGAAATGTTCAGAGATTCGGAAAAACACCCGAACCAACTCCACACTCCATCTTTGAACCATCAGTGAAGATAGTTGTGTCGAAGCCTCTCGTCACGAGGTCATCTTTCCATTCCTCCCTGGTAGGAAAAATAACTTTAAAATCCGAACTGAGGTCCAGAGTAGGAGTGCAGTAGTCAGTGGATGTTGAGAACATGTCCATAGGGATCAGTTTTGTAATATTACTATGACCATAAGGTCTGGCAACCCAACAATTCGACTCTTTTAGTCTTATCGCGCTGCAGGATACTACATATTTTAGGTGCCGTGACATAAGGCCATGCGACATAAGGCCATATTTTAAAATATGGCTGTATGACGCTTTCATAATGTGACATAAGGGCATATTCGAACAAATGGCCTTGTGACGCTTACCTAAAGTGACGTAAGGCCATTATGGCCTTGTGTCACTTTCAGATGCATATATTTCTTATTTACCCTAAAATAAAATCTGTAAGGGCAACAAGGGTTCATTTAGATTTTAGAACTTTAAATCCTTTATTTTATGCTATTAACTGATTTCAAATGGAAATTCTTGCATTAAAAAAAAATCAATGTAAAGAAAGTTAAAACTTTAGATAATTATGTTGATAGCAGCATTTGTCCTCAAAAATGAATGATGAATTTTGGGTGTAAAAATTAAAACATCGCATGAATTTTTCATTTTCTTTTCTTCGGCAAAATTTTTTCCGCCAAATTGATCTTTTCATCCGCTACGCTTTTAAAAAAAAATAAAATAAAATAAAGCGGACAAAATTTAGGGTGAGAAAATTAAAAATTCGTGCAAATTTTTAATTTTGACACCCCAAACTGATCTTCTCTTTTTTTTCCGCTACTCTTTGAATGAAGTAAAATTCAAATGCAACCTCTATAGCGGAAAAAAATTTTGCCGAAGAGAATATCAATTTGGGGTGTGAAAATTAAAAATTCGCGCGAATTTTTAATTTTCACACCCCAAATTGATATTCTCTTCGGCAAAATTTTTTTCCGCTACGCTTTGAGTGAATTAAAATTGGAACACCCAATTTGATGTGAAATGTTCACGTGGAAAAGTCTCAAGGATTATGAGTAGTGTTTTAAAATTCTTAAAATACGCTATTTAAAGAAAAAATACTTGGCCAAGGGAAGGTAAACAAAATCGATAGATTGCTTGAATCGTATTTACTCTTATAAGTTCTAAGTATTCCTATTTATTATAATTTGAACCGTTGGCGTTAAAAATACTGCAAGCTGCAAGGAAAAGCTACGTCATTTTTTTTCGTACCGCGAGTATAAAAATTGCTTTAATATGGTATTATGTCACTTAAAGAAAGTGTCACGATGCCATATTTAGATATGGCATTAAGTCGCAAAAAAATATGGCATTATGACACTTCACCAAAGCGTCAAAAGGCCATCTGTTCGAATATGGCCTAATGTCACTTTACGAAAGCGTCATAAAACCATATTCCGAAATATGGCCTTATGACGCATGGCCTTATGTCACGGCACCCATATTTTATATGTAAGTCGGGTGGTAGTAGGTGCAGAAAAACGCTTAAGGCATCTGTTGGGCATGTTCGTAAGGCCCCTGTTGTGCCAACGCTAGCTGTTCTTTGTACTTTTTTTAGCTTGTCTATATTGTAGGCTTTATTAAGCGCGGGCCACCATACAATTGAACCGTACGTGAGGATTGGTCGTACCACGGCTGTGTACGTCCACAGTATCATTTTCGACTGGAGGCCCCACTTTTTACCAAATGTTTTGCTGCAGGCGTAGAAGGCTATGCAGGCTTTCTTTACCCGTT
Source organism: Epistrophella euchroma (assembly GCA_947049315.1). Taxonomy (NCBI): domain Eukaryota; kingdom Metazoa; phylum Arthropoda; class Insecta; order Diptera; family Syrphidae; genus Epistrophella; species Epistrophella euchroma. The sequence continues at coordinate 85,396,263 of OX346245.1, read as the reverse complement.
CTTCAATATTTATTTTCCAGTTTAATTTAGGGTCGAGAACTACGCCCAAGTATTTCGCACTGGAGGACAATGAGAGAGTTTGACCGTTAAGTCGGGGTAGAGTGAAGGGTGGTATTTTAGTTCTGGTAGTAAAGAGCATCAGTTCAGTTTTACTTTGGTTAACTCCTAGTCCACAACTCGTAGCCCAGTTACTAACCTTGTTCAATGCCATCTCTGTGATCTCACTGATCACGGGCGGGAACTTTCCTGACACCAATAGTACCAAATCATCCGCATACGCAACTGCCTTCACCCCGGATATAATGCATAATTTATGCAATGAATTTTTTGAAAATTCTACTAAAAATTTTAATGAATAACAAAGCTTTTTTTCAATAGTATTGTTAGCTATTAAAGAAAAGAGTTCATTATCGACTAATTCGTGAATATTTCTAGTGAGATGCCAATCAGACGTCTTAGTTTCCAGAGCTTGAATATTTTGTTTAAAATACGTAAGTTTGCAAGCATTGTGGTAATAAATCACACGATTTGTTCCTAAATCCTTAATTTTAAGTTTTATGTCACTGTCATTTAACTCAGTTGCTTTCGCTTCGATTTTAAAAAAAAAAAAATTTATTTATAGATTTTACGAGAGGAATTCTTCTCCTGCCTAGCCTTTTTCTAAATTTATTACAAATCAAGCAGATCTCTCTTTCTTTTCAAACAAAATCATCAACCGAAGATTGTGATACGTCTGCGTCGTGGGATTCCGCACGTTCGTCATGAATTAACACTGCAGATTGCTGGAACCTATCGTCAGTACATCCTATAGAAAATATGTACCCATATTATTTCTTTAAATAGTTTTTTTTTTCTAACAGAGTTTTACAATGACACTCATAACATTAGACTTGAGACGAATTTATATTCTTATTCCACAAATTAAACGAAACTAAGTACCACTTGCACAAAAAATTTCTGACAGCTCTGCCTATATATGTATGTATGAATGTACATATGTATAAATAACTGAAGGCTGACTTTAATCAATTTTCCCTCTATTTACTTAGAGTAAATAGAGGGAAAATTGATTAAAGTCAGCCTTTTTTCCCTCTATTTACTCTAAGTAAATAGAGGGAAAACCCTCTATTTACTTACTTTTAAAAAGTGTGTTGTTCTCTGAAATGTGTATACAAATTATAAATAGCTCTCGCTCAAGTCTTACGAAGAAGTAAGTTGGCCATTTCCTTTGTTAACTTTTAAATGCTAGGTTTCCGTTCGTGCATAAAAACACAAAAGCATTAATTTTTTCCTCAGTTTTATTAAATAATCCTTTTTTTAGTTCAACTGGCTTAAACACATCTGCTGAACTTTTACACTGCAAAGATACAGAGGCATTAACTTGGGGAAATTCCACAGCCATCAATTGATTTCTGGCTGCAAAAATTTACAAAACATTTCATGATTTATTTTTAATTAAAATACCGATATTAATTTAACTGCCGAACTCCTACATTGCGAGGAAACGCATAACCTTGTGGCCATTCCGCCTCGATCGATTTAGCTTTTGCTGCAAAAAATTATAAGACGATTGATTATTCATTTTGCATTAAAACACCGATAATAAATCAATTTTTAATTAGAGAAATTAAAAAAAGTTTAATTGAACAATTTGACTAATTTGCTTACCATAAATACTTGAGAGTTGTGTAGCTTTTTCAGGATGACGTGTTTCCTTTGAAGCATTATTTTTTTCAAAATACTTTGTTTTAATAGAAGTGAATGCACTATTACACATAATATGATATCCATGGATATTGTCAATTGTTTCTGGCAAAACTATGTCACTATATTTTAATTTGCAATCGACACGAACTTTTAAGATATGTTTACATTCTTTTAATTTGTCTTCTTCAAACAAGTTTATTTTTATGTCTTTGGTAGAACAAAAAACACACTTTTTTATACCACTCATGCTGCGCACTTTATCTTGGTTAGATTTGATAAAACTGTTAACTGACGCACTAAAGAAAACGATAGAATAAGGAAAATAATAAAAAATTAATGACAGCTCACTAGGGATGGCCACGAGACGAGACGAATTTTAGAATTTTTTTTTTTATTTATTTTTTTTTTATTTATTTAATCCTTTTCTTTTTTATAACATTACAATACAAACAATGAAAAAACTCTAAAATGCATTATAAAAAAGAGAAGCAAAGTCATTCTGTAGCCATGTAAGACCAGGGGCGAATGACCTTTTAGTTATACTACACATTAATAAAGTAGTGTGGGGTGAGCACTATTTTTAACAAATTTTGAATTAAAGAATATAAATATAACAATAAAATGAAAAACAATAATGATAAAAATTACAGATACAAATATGAAAAAAAATAATGGGTGTATGAAATGAGTGGATAAAGTAATGAAGAGAGAAGGAATATATTTCACTTTAACATATCCAATATTTAAGAGACTTGAGATTGTTTAAATAATGTTAGTAAATAAGTTTTTGACTTCTGAGCTATGTTTTGTTAAAATCCATTTTTTGACATTATTTAAAAAGCGGACCCGTTCGTTTATAGTTCTAATATAGTGTGGCAATTTGTTATAGAGTTTTGGTGCTGAGACAGTGTAGAAGTTCGAAAAGTGAGTCGTTTTTGAGGCCGGTACATTTACTAGGGCCTTCGTATTTACCCTTAAGTTATACAAGTTTGAGCCTCGAACAGGAAAAGTTGAACCACTACGGATAAAAAATACTTTAAGTACTTTATAAACATATAGGTGTTTGAGTGGTAGAATGCGAAGATCCTGAAACAAAGGCCAGCTAATTGTTAACCTATACTTGTTGCAGATAATTCTAACTATACGCTTTTGAGAAATTATAAGTGGCTCAAGGGCGTTAGAGTAGGTCCCTCCCCAACTGGATATACCATATTGCAATTTCGAATGGACGAGTCCGTAATATATTTTTAAAAGAAGGTTTTTTGAACAATACGATTTTAAGCCAAAATTGGTTCGAGTAACAGACATCATGTATTTTTTTAACTCTAGGGCGTGTACCTTCCAATTCAGATTTTTGTCAATCAAAACACCTAAATATTTAAAGCTATCAACCGATTCTATTTTGAAACAATTTGAAGAACAGGTAGCATTGGCACAATAATTGCTTTTGTCACAACAATGGGCAGACATACAAAGTTTTTCACAGGATGCGGAGTGAAAGTATATTCCACAATCAATCGGATTCGAGCTCTGCAGACTGCAAACCATAAGTTTTGTTTTTTCACTTATGAAAAGTTCATGTTTTGAAAACCACTGCCTTAAAAGTTGTAAATCACTTTGTAACTTGGTTAAGGACTCAAATAATGTGTTGCTTGTGTAAACGCTAAATCATCAGCGAAAGCTGTAACAGAACTACTAAAATTTTGCTGGAAAATTGAATTGACATATATCAGAAACAAAATCGGGCCCAGTACTTAACCCTGTGGTACACCGCTACCTATTACCATCTCTTCACTAAAAACATTTCGAATCTTAACCTTTTGAGACCTTTCGCTTAGATAAGAAGTAAACCAGTTGTGGATCATACCCCTAAAACCAGCATTGAAGAGTTTATTCAGGAGAATAACATGATTGACCATGTCAAATGCTTTAGTCATGTCAATAAATAAAGCAATTGTACTATTCTTGCTGTTTAGACCTTCATATAGCTCACAGCTCAATTTCAAAATGGCATCTTCGGTTGACCTTCCTTCTCGAAATCCAAATTGTGAATCACTCAAAAATCCAGTTTTTTTAAGATACGACCCTATACGAGGCTTAATTAGTTTTTCGAAGAGTTTCGAGAAGGTAGGTAGTAGGGAAATCGGTCTATATTGGGTTGTCTGTTTAGGATCGCCTTTTTTAAACAAAGGAATAACTTCAGCAACTTTTAACGATTTAGGAAAGATCCCACAGTTTACACTCATATTGAATATATGGGATAAAATATCGGCAACATTGAAACCAATGCGCTTCAAAATACAATTTGTGATACCGTCGGAGGTGCTTGAATTTTTGTTGTCCAGGGACATGATGCATTTGTAGGTTTCATGTGAAGAAAATGGTTCAAAAACAAAACTATTACATTGATTGTTGCCAGAAACTATATCCTAAAAAAGGTCACAACTACAACCGGTTTGCGGGGATCGAGGTTTAGATTCAGCGGCTACGGATACAAAAAATTTATTAAAAGCATTAGCAATATCGACAGAGTTTGATACGGTTTTACTATCGACTTCGATTTGAAGTATATCTTCCTTGAACACTTGTTTATTCAAGATGTTGTTGACTACTCTTCATTCTTCTTTAATGTTTCCTTTACAATTTTCTAATTTAATATAATAAAATTTATCTCATAAATGAAAATTTTCATATATAAATGATTCGAGTCCATGAGAAGACATTACAAGCGAATAATTATCAGATATATGATTACTTTCTAAAATATCTATGTTCATGTCTCCCAAAACCAGTACATTTTTCGACTTTATACCTCTAAGTACATCATCCAACTCATGTATAAATATACTTTTATTTGAATGACCGTCTTGTAAGCGATAAATACACAAAATTGAAAAATTGTCAATACCTGTGGCAACATTTACTTTCATGACATCAGCACTACTCATGCCAATGTTACTTACAACACAATTGTCTACATACTGACACTTTATAAAAATTGCCACACCACCTGCCCTATACCAATTATTGCAGTTACCAAAGAGTTTATATCCGGAAATATTAAAGTTAGGTAGCTCGTGGTCGTACAACCAAATTTCTGATAAAATAATAAAATCGGCTTCAAAATTTAAGGCATTTATATTTGCTACAAAAGAATCAAAGTTAGCTCTCATGCTACGAATGTTTTGGTGAATAAAATAGAAATTATGTTGTTTAAAGCTTTGACAATTTTTTGCGTTTTTAAAAAAAGAAGAAGAATGCATTTTAGAATTTGTTTATAAAGTATAAGGTTAAAAGCTTAATTAAAGACCACAAAGGTCTTCTAAACGCCTCACACGAATCGCATCATCTCCTTCTTGTTTACGCAATAATACTGAATTGTTCTTCATCCATATGTATTTGTATTTTTTTTCTGCCTTGACCTTTTTCGCTGCATTAAAAAGTTCTCTTGTATACGCAGTCATGCTCTCATTAAGGTAAATATTAGTTCCATCATGATGATCACCCAGAATTTTCGTGTTCAGTTTAACCTTATTTTTTATTTTAGTCAGCATTATAATATCTTTTGTTTGACTACGCATTAGTTTTAAGACCAAGACATTTATCACTGAATTTGATTCCGGAGTACTGTTTTTATTTTTGATTTTTTTGATGAAACAAGTTTCTATATCTGTCTCATTTATTTGAACACCCACACCATCTCCAATAATCCATTAATTTTTTTGAGCTCCAAAAGTTCTTTGTACACTACCTGTATAGTTATATCACTTGCGTTAAATTGTTTTTCATTTTGTTCTTTCGGAGGGAGGGGGACGGATATGCGTAAAGTGCAGTGAGAGCATCTCCAGTTAGTATTATTTTTTTTTATGTATTCAATGTCAGCCGGCTCCAATTGTACACAGCTTCCATGAAAAATAATTTTGCAATCACAGCACTCAATTTTCGCAGAGACATTTCGGTCAGTTTTTTTTCCACAAACACACTTATTATTCATTGTTAAGTTGTCACTGACAAAATAATAAAGTTATAAGTTTGTAATTTTTTTTTTACTTTTGGTTTTCAGTTAGAATGAAAAATTAAATTTGGTAATCCTCTCGATACGTGCGTACCCCACAACACTTATCTCGGTATCGTTAAAATCGATATATTTAAGTCTATCTCGTCTCGGTCGCATCGCAGTCTCGTTAAACTAAGTCTTTTCTCGGTATCGTTCCATTTAATTGTTGTTTTTAAAAACTTTCGGTAAATTTCGGTCCTAAAACTACGGTCCTGTCTCGGATGTTTTAGAGCTAGTCTTGTCTCGGTTTGATAAAGCGACACCGAAACTTATGCAGCCTTGTGGCCAGCTCTACAAGTCTATAGATTTTGATGTTCAATGTTTACCAATTTCACACAGTGTTACTAAATCGTGACGTGGTGGGCATTCTGCATTACAAAATATTAAGCTGTGTGAGTTAAATTGTATTTTCATATTATTTCAGGACGAAATTCGGACATTTTAAATGAATGATAAGGTAATTTTTTATTTTATTATTTAATTATATATATTTATATTTAATAATTTGTATTTTAATATTTATAAAAATTTATTAAAAAATTATTATGGTAAAAGAAAGAAGTATTTATTTTTGTTTTAATTTTTTGTGTATGTTAACAATATATGGATTTTTCAAAAATGCAAAAGTGAGGGAGAAAAAGTTTAATCTGATTTTATTTGAATGTTCATTCAATGTTTGACGTTTTGCCCTTTTTATAACATTTTTTGTTAGAAATGTTTTGTTCTATAAAATAAGCTTAAATTATTTTTCAAACACTGACATTTCAGAGTTAAAAGCAAAAAAAAACAGCATTTTCGATTTCTGACCAATTATTTAAAATGATATCTTTTAACTGGTCAATGTTAACAAAATAATGTTAAACTTTTTTTTTAGATGGTTACATAATGAACAAATTTTATATACATTTGCTTTCAAAAACAGATAGCATTTAGAAATTATATGCAAAAAACCAACATTTTCGTCATTTTCCGTTTTTTGAAATAGCCATATCTTCTAAACGGTAAGTCGGAAGAAAAAAAGTGTAATAACCTATTTTGTAGGAAATTTTATGGTCTACAAGATTTTCGTGAAATACTTTTTTCTAGTTTTTACCGTTAAAAAGTTATATGCAAAAAAACTGTATTTTCGACATGAAAATCCTAATTTTTTAAAGGAATAGTTGAAAAACAATAATTAGAAAAAAATTAAGAATAGCTACATTAGTTCGAGAGAAAAAAAAAAGTTAAAAAGTGCAAAATCTTCATACATATCTGTATTGGAAATGTATGGAATTAAAGGCACGGGTTAATGACTTCGGACACATTTTTTTTGGTCAATACATTTTTCGTAGCATATAAACTTTCGATCTAGTGGGTAGCCGACCAAAAAAAAAGGAGTTTGGGAAATAACGGACACCCTAATGTGTATCCACCTTCAAACTATTTACAATTTTCTAATTTCCAATAATATATATGGGAGGAAGAGTGGCTGCATACATTGCTGTTAACTCTTCAACATTAAATGCATGCGATTTCAAGTTATTTCGCGAAAACTGTGTAAATTTTTTTATCGAAAGTGCAAGACAATTTTTTTTTTCAATTTTCTTTTGGGTAACTTTTGTTGCTGAAGGAAATGGCGATTTTAGAGCCTTCAAAATTCGTTAAGAAGCAGTCGATAATACCGATTAGAACGATTAGAACACTGGGGGGTTATTACCAAATGCGCGGCGGATCGCTTTAAAAGCGAAACCTCACATTCGACCGTGTTCGCTTTTGGTTATTTTCAAATGCGATCGAGGACGAAAATGAACCTTCCAGTTTCTCTCACATAATTCCAAAAATTTCCAGGCCACTCCCTTTTACTTCCACTCTTCTCATTTAATTGTCAGCTATTTCCAAAAATTCGACAGTAGTTAGCTGTTTGCCGTGCAAACAAGTTGTTTTTTTTTTTTCTTAAAGTATTTGCATTGTTTTTGTTTTCTTAAAGTATTTGCATTTACCTATAATTTTGCAATATTTATTGCTCTTAACAAAAAAAATTAAAACATTTAGATGGAAAGTGTGTTTTTGTTTGCTGAAATTGAAGAAGATACATAATTATTTGCAAATTATTTATGTATTTACATTTGCTTTCAATCCGCCAACAATCCGCCACCTAGACACCTATCGCTTTCAAACCCAAAATGAAATGTAGAGAGAACTTTCGCTTTGGCATGAAAAGCGAATCGCTTTTGAGAATAGGAAAATGCAAATCCGCCATCAAAAGCGATCCGCCGCGCATTTGAGAATCACCCACCTGCATTTTCCTCATGTTGTTATTGAAAATAACTTTAACGATATTTACCTTGAATTCAGTTTTTTGAGAAATTTAAATCTTTTACAAATATTTCCCAGTCTTGGAAGAAAGCATTTCAATTGGAAAAAGGAAATGGTTCTATAATTTTTCCAATAATTCTTGTCAGTACAGGTCTTATGGGAAAGCTTTTTCCAAACAAAATGCGAAACAAAATGCCACTTAAATATACATTATAACCACAGACTTCCCACGGCATTGTTTTTGTAGTTTCGTTTTCAAGCGACCGACGTACATCCCCCCAACCTGTCTCGTCCACAGCCGTGGGCACAATGAATAACCAAACATGATCTTTGTGTTTATTATAAGTATTCACACAATACATTGTGACTATTGGTAAGCTAACGCCCATAAACTACTCCTTTTCCTATTGCTTGTGTGCAAAAGCTTAATTAAAGCTTTGTTTAAAGCTCTTAGCACCAAAAAAAAACTTAGTGTGGTCGTTCGTCGTTGTTTTAAACTTACTGTTTAGGACAGTCGGTCGGCAGAGGTTTTTCTTGCAAAAATAATTTGATCTATAGTTCGTCCAACTATTCTTGTCAGTACAGGCCTTACGGAAAAGCTTTTTTCAAATCAGTGGGACCTACTGATATCCCAAGGCACTCCACGAAACAAAATGCCACTTAAATATACACAATAGCCACTGACTTCCCACGGCATTGTTTTTGTAATTTCTTTGTCAAGCGACATACATCCCTCACGACCTATCTCGCCCACAGCCATAGGCACAATGAATAACCAATCATGATCTCTTGCTGTTTGTGTTTATTAAAAGTATTCACACAATATAGTGTGACCATTGGTAAGCTAACGCACATAAAAGACTCCTTTTCCTATTGCTTATGTACAAGAGCTTACAGAATTAAAGCTTTTTTAAAGCTCTTAGGATCAAAAAAACACTAAGTGTGGTCGTTCGTCGTTGTTTTAAACTGTTTAGGCCAGTCGGCCGGTAGAAGTTTTTTTTGCAAAAATATAATGGTCAAATTTTATGATTCAAATTAGTGTGTGTGTTGTTTTTTAGTATAAAAATAAAATGGCGCTGCTGTAGGTGTTGTGCGTCGGCTATCACTTAAAAAAAAGACGCAACCAATATCTTGAGAACGGTTCATGGTACCTACACAAAATTTGTAAGCATATTTTTATGTAAGGCACCTATTCATGTATTAAATATTTTGTTATTTTATATTTTAAATTATTTATGTAGGTAGGCTTTTTGGTCAATTTATAACCCAATGCAAATATTATTTTCTGTTTTCTAATTGCTCAATGAACTATTTATAAATAAATAAATGAAGTGGTATTTTTTGTTATTTGTTTCTTCTTTTTTTTTAATAGATTAGGCGTACTGGGGATACCCTTACAAAAACGCACCTATTTTAATTTAATTTTTTTTTAAGTTTTCATAATTGTATTTGTGCAATTTTAGCTATTAGATGGCAACGCTGATCAATTTCAATTAAACTTGAAACGATTTATTATGCACACTACGGCATCGCGATTAAAGCTTTTACATGCGATAGACTTATGCAATACGCTGCAACCAAACTGAGATGCAAACGTCCTATCTTCCCTGTACTGACAATGATAATTGGACGAACTTTAATTTTATGATTGAAAATTGAAATTAGTGTGTGTGTTGGTTTTTAGTATAAAAATAAAATGGCGCAGCTGTAAGTGTTGTGCGTCGGCCGCCATAAAAAAAAAAACGCGTTGTAACCAATATCTTTTTGATAGGAAATTTATCAATATTTTTTGCATCCTATGGAAAATCCACTGTTGACTGGTCTAGTTTGGTATTATTTATCTTACCTAATGTTGGTGTGGAAAAAGATAAATCTTTTTTTTTTTTGTTTTTCAAAATTGTAATTGTGCAATTTTACTTACTAGGTGGTAACGCTGGTAAATTTCAATTAAAACTGAAATGATTTATTACGCATACTACGGCATCGCGATAAGAGCTTTTACATGCGATAGACTTATGCAATACGCTGCAAGCAAACTGAGATGCAAACGTCCTATCTTCCTGTACTGACAAGAATTATTGGACAAACTATAATATGTTTCCTTTTCTTGAAAAATTAATAAACCAAGTTCTATGCTCGCCGCATTCCTCGGAGACGCCTACGGTTGAAAGGATATTTTCGTGCCATAAATTAAATAAAACAAAGCTGAGTAATAGACTTAAGACAGAAAATTTATGTAAAATTCTTCACCAAGGACGCTTTTCAAAAATTACAATTGTTATGATCTGGAATTTGAGCAAACCCACTTATCTTTGTTTCAAAAAATATGTATGATTTTAAGGAACAGGACGATTTCAATTAAAATTGTACTATTATATTTCATATAAGTAATTACTTTTGTAGTTTAAATGACAGAAATAACTAATGTTCCTTAATAAGATGTTTATTGTGATTTATTTAAGTTTTTTATTTTTTAATAAAGATTGTTTTGTTAGTTAAAAGATTTTGTTTGTTTAATTAAAAACAATTAGGTGAGGCTTTTTTTTTATTGAAAAAGGCATCTTTTTTGTCTCAAGTGGGGCATTTTTTTGCCCAAAGTTGTTGGCAACGCTTGGCTACCAGGTACCTACATAAATATATATGAATAAGAAAAGTATTTCTTGTATTTCTTGCTAAATCTCATCTTATTTGAAGTAAATAACACTGTATGTAGGTACGTATTAAGGTTAAAAGCAGTAACTAGAGGTTGTATGAAAATAAGTGTATTAATAGAAATGTATTTGCTTTGAACTAAACGGCTATAAAATGAGTAATTTACCATATTTGCTTTAAATCAATAGGTAGGTACATCTCTTAATGCATTCATTAGAAAAGTATCTTCTCTGGGGATATTTCCTCATCATCAGGATCTCTATCTCTATAGATTAAGATATTACAGGTAAAGGTCCCTATATTTCGAGGACATTTTTTATGAACTTTGAAATCAATACAAACATTAAAAATAAAAAAAAATAAAAAAAAACAAAAAAAAACATACCTACGAGTAACTGCCTGAATGCAACTGAAAGTATTTTTTTTATTTATTTTATTTATTTATTTATTTTACATCAATCAGAGATTACAAAAATCATCTTATAGACTAATGGAATATAATATTCTATTAATAAGTTAAAATATATACGTATAATTCAGTCAATTCATTTAAAGAAAATGTAACAAAAGTTTGGTTTTTAAAGTTACTCTATTATAATGGAAATTAAAATCAACAACATTAGAGATCAAATTAGTTTCCCTAACACAACGAGTTATTGGCTCATTAAAGGCATAATTTACCCTATGGTCGTTTTCGCGGAAGAGATTACGTTCTCTTAATTGACGAGATGGAGCATATATATCAATTAAAGTTAAAATTTGAGGGCATTTAATATGATGTGACAAAATATCACTAATAAACATAACCGAGAAGATTTTGCGACGGTTTTCAAGTGACTGTATGCCGATTAGCTGACATCTTGTAGCATAGGAAGGCATTTCAATATTCCAACCAAGTTTCCAAACAACAAATCTAGTGAATTTTTTTTGGATAATTTCTAATCTCTTCGAATGAATGTTATAATAAGGATTCCAAACCACACTGCAGTATTCTAGGACAGACCTTACATATGCAGAAAACAGTGATTTAAGAGTGTATGGGTCCGTGAAATCAATTGAATTTCGTTTAATAAAACCTAACATGGAATTAGCTTTGGCAGCAATATATTCAACATGTTTAATGAAATTAAGTTTGTGATCAAAAACGACACCGAGATCTTTTTTTTCAAAAACTCTTTCTAGAACATTAGTGCCAATTTTATATGGAAAGAAAATAGGCGAATTTGATCTACAAAAAGAAAAACATTGACACTTAGTGACGTTTAAAGATAATTGGTTTATAGTACACCAATCTGTAAGTCTCTGTATGTCTTCCTGCAAATGAAGGCAATCAGCTTGTAGTTTGACACATCTAAAAAACTTAAGATCATCTGCAAACAAAAGGCTCATAGAATTTAAAAGAACATCTGGCAAATCATTTATGAAAACTAGAAAAAGGAGAGGTCCAAGGTGACTTCCTTGAGGGACCCCAGATGTTACAAATATAGGGTTGGAAATAAAATTGTCAATAGACACAAACTGAATGCACCCTATTAGATAAGATGCCAACCATTTCAAAATATTTGAGTGAAAACCAATTCTTTCAAGTTTGTACAGTAAGATTGAGTGGTTGACTCTATCAAAGGCTTTTGCGAAGTCTGTGTAGATCACATCAACTTGATTCCCATCTGCAAGGCTATTTAAGACAAAGTTTGAAAAAATAGTAAGGTTAGTAGCTGTAGATCTACCGGAAATAAAGCCATGTTGGAAAGGTGAGATGATTTCCTTGAGCAAAAATGTAAATCTTTCGCAAACAAGTTTTTCGAAAAGTTTAGGAATCGTGGACAACTTACAAATTGGGCGGTAATTAGATATTTCTTGTTTGGGACCCGATTTATGAATGGGTACTATAAACGATTTTTTCCAATCACAAAGAAATTCTCCATTAGAAAGAGAGCTATTAAAAAGGAGCGAAAGGGGTTCCGAAAGCGCTGTAGCACACATTTTGAGAATTGCAGGAGGAATCCCATCTGGGCCAGGCTGTTTGTCGCTGTTCAAATTTAATAGTGCTTTTTCTACATCGGAATTACTGATAGTTAAAAGAGCAGTATTGATCAAATTATGAGCATTAGGATAACTTAAAGCAGGCTGTTGTTGATCGGAGCTTGTATAGTTAGACCTAAAGTATTCGGCAAATAAATTACAAATTATTGGAATATCCGAATAAGTCGAACCTAGATACTGCATATTTATTGGAAATCCACTATTTTTTTTTTTATTTTTAATGAATGTCCAAAAGTATTTGCTGTTATTTTTTAAACTAGTTTGAATTGAAATGACATAACTTTTATGTAAAAACTTGTTTAGAATATTGAATTCCCTTTCAAGACGAATATAATTTTCTTTAATTGAAGAGTTGTTGAAAGATTTACGGTAATTTTTATAAGCTTTATTTTTTTTGTTACTTAAATTACAAAGCCTTTTGTTAAACCACGGTGGCTTTGAATTATTATAAATCTTCTGTTTTGGCACATACATATTAATTGCATATTTCAATGATTCAATAAAAAAATTATACGAATTCAATAAATCAGATGGGTTTAAATTTGAATGCCATGGAATCCGCGACATATAACTCGCTAAACGTCACAAATCTAAGAGCAGAAATGTCAGCATCTTTCTTAGTTAACATGTAACATTTGAATTGGTTTGGTGGAATATTTGTTTTATGAGAGATATGATTGATAATGTCTTCAGTAGTAGTGTCTTTATGGAATTTCGACAAATGAACCCATTTATAGTCTGGTATAGCAGAGAGAGACGATGATGTGTCTGTACCGACAATTTTTTTAGGTTTAGAATAATTTTTTGGCTTATTTTGAACAGATTTCCATTCGGAGTTAATAATTGAATGTTTTTCTGGATTCGATACAGAATTATTAGCAATAATTGGTACTGCAGAACAGCCATTGCTTGCTGATGGTAGAGATGCAGAAGTAGATGAAGATGATGATGATAGTAATGATGATGATGATGAGGATGATGATGATGATGATGATGATGATGATGATGATGATGATGTAGGATGATCTGAGTTTTGGACGGGTAATGATGATAGAGAATTATTAGGGTGATTGACGGAAACAGCGAGATTTGGAGAGAATGAATCGTTTACTCTCACTGAGCTTTTCGTGCATTTTTTTGCCGCTTTACGTGGTGGGGAGTTATTGTTAAATAACATTTTAAGATCAGAGAGCTCATTTTTCAATTCACTAACACTATCAGCCAGAACATTGAAACTTTTAAATAAGGAAGAGAGATTTAGATCAGCACACAAGGTGCATTTCCAGAAAATATTAGAATTAATTAAAGATGTAAAGTCAGCTTCGGAAATTGAAACACAATCTTTGTGAAAAAATCGACCGCAGTAAAAACCGCACTCGATGAAATTTTTAGAACGTTTTATTACTTGGTTACAAATCGCACAAGTCTTTGACATTTTAAGAACAAGCTCAAGAAAAACAAAAGAATATTCTTGTTTACAAGCTAAGAATTCACATTTTTTGTTTCCAATAATTTTTCTTTTAATAAATAATTTTGTTCGCTATACAAATAACCACATTTTTTTTTACCAAGTCCTCTAAATGTTTTGATGATGAAGATGTACCTCTTGAGATTTTGAAAATGATATGGAAAATGAATCAAGTGATCCTTTAATAATAGAAAACGATAAGTTGATAGATAGAGCACTTTTTCAAAAAGAATATGAGGAATTTTTCGCAGTAGATACCTTTGCCGATGAAATTAAAATTGAAGTCAATTCTCTTAGGTATTTCACGGGTTACGTTGCATTTAAGATGCTTCCAAAAGTAAAATGTCTTCGATGTGAAGAGTTTATTCTGAATGAAGTCTTAACCTGTCTCTAATATCTCTAGTCATGAAAAGCTACTTTCATATTGCCGTTACGATTCGCCACAAAATTGTAGGTTCCTTCCATTTATTCGCACACATATGGTTGAGAGTTGTAAGTCACTAGGCCCTGGTTCTCCATTAGCTGCTATAGATATCACCAATTAAAAAATAATGCAACGACATCTGCATTTAGTTTAATAATATTAAATCCTTATTATCCCCAAAGTATCACGAACGTACATACCTACATACACACATACAGACATCTTTCTAAAAACGACGGATTTTGATTCTAGAGAACACAAAACGTGAAGATATGTCGAATTTTTAATGCGACAAATCGCACAAATTACAATAATTTTATTATTTTCTATTTCTAACAAACTAGGCAAAATTGGAACTAAAGACTTAAATTTTCTTACCATCATTAGCTCTGCTGGTGAAAACTTATTTGCTAAAGGAGTTGAACGATCGTTCAAAAGACCTTCCTGGATATTATTACATTTTTTGAATAATTTTTTTGCTATTTTTACTGCTGCTTCTGACTGACTATAATACGAGCTACTTGTTACATGTTTAAAATGATAATCGAGAGAAAACATTTTAAATTTGGATTGAAATTGAGGACCGTTTTCACTCCTACATGTAGAACAAATACCAAAACCTGAAAAAAATTCTATTACTTTTTCTATTAATATCGTCCTCAGTCATTGAAGGGAGCGGAAAAAATTCAAAATATCTAGAGTAGTAATCAGTTATTATTAGATATACCAATTATTCCATATAAAGAGGTCTAAAATTATTTTCCATAGGACGTGTCGGTGGATCTTTATATTTAAATGTTTCTTTGTTATTATTTCGTTCTTCAATACAATTTTGACATTTTTTTTACCAAGTCCTCTAACTGTGAACTAAGGCCTAGCAACCAAACCGAAGTCTGAGCTAACCTACGACATTTTTTAATACATTGATATCCAGAAAGAATGAAATCAAGAACCTCTTTTTGTAGTTCGGGAGGAATAACAATTCGAGTATCTTTTAATACTAAACTTTACGTAAAGGAATTGTCATAGCGGTATTGATAATATGGTAACATAAAATCAGGTAATTTATCCCGAGATGGCCAACCGTCCGACGAGTACTGGACTAAAAATTTGCATACTGAATCTTGTTTTTTAGCATTTATTATTTTTTCCATGTAGTAATCTTTTAGAGGAAGACCCTTTACTACGAAGCGTACAAAAGCTTCAGTTTCAAGTGCTAATTCCTGTGGTTCGTTTACTTTACAAGGAACTGAACTACGAGACAAAGCGTCAGCTATTTTTAAATCTTTCCCTGTACATATACAACTGATTAGTCATAGTGCATGAGGCGCATTCTAAACCGCTGAACTCTTGGTGGCAAAATATCTAAGTTTTTTTCATTGTAAAATCTGAACCAAGGGTTTATGATCGGTTTTAAATATAACATGAATTCCAGTTATATATTCAGCCAAGTTTTCAGCTGCCCAGGTTATGCCTAAGCCTTCACGCTCAATTTGAGCATAATGTTTCTCTGTATCAGTCATAGTTCTGTCTGTTTTCTTTTTCGTCTACTTGAAAACGACATGTTCCAAAACCGTAGCAATATGCGTCTGAGCTAATGATTATTTTTTTCGATGGGTCATAGTAAGCCAAAGTTGGAGTTTTCGTTAAACTGTCTTTAACCTCTAAAAATTCTGTTTTTTGAATCTTATCCTAAACAAAATCAACTTCACCCGTCAAAACATTGATAGGTTCTAAATTTTTGAGCGATCTTGAACGAACGTTGCTACAAAATTAACCATACCTAGTCGTTAGACTTCTGTTTTGTTTTCTGGTCTCGGGTAATTAATAATTGCTTTTATTCGTTCTGAATCGATAGAAATGTCCGAAAGAATATAACTTATATATGTTACTTGATCTACGCCGAAACATGATTTATCTTTGTTGATAGTGATTCCTTATTCATCAAGGCGTTTTAAAACTTTTTTGAGAGCCACGTCATGTTCTTTGCGATCTTTTCCGAATATTGAAATATCGTCAACATGTGAGATACAATTATTAATTCCATCTAGAACTTTATAGAGTTTTGAAACAAAATATTCAGGTGCACAAGAAATACCAAAAGGTAATCTTTAAAAAATAAATCGTCTGAATGTTCATATAAAAAAAGTGAGGAACTACTTTCACGGCTAAGTTTAATCTGGTAAAATCCCTTATTATTTTTTTGTTGAGGTTTGTTAAACTTCGTACATCGCTGGAAAGGCCTTTTAATTTGCAAATCAATTTTTGAAAATATTTTTGCTTCTTTAATTTAATCTAATTTCATTATTTGGTTTATTTGGTTTTGGGACCACCCATTCCGTGACGTCCTCCATACGTTCAATTATGTCCATGTCTACTAATCTTTCAATTTCAGATTTCAATTTTGACAACAATCGAATTGGTACTTTTCTGGGTACCGTTTGAATTTTTAATTTTATGTTTATTTCACCTTTAAACTCTCCGATTTCACGAAAAAGTCTAGGAAAACTTTCAGCTATTTTCAAAGATTTATTGTCACTCTCATTTTCCGAAAGGAAAAAATTTTCAAGCACGGGAGGCTGGAGGATATTCAGTTCAATTATAGCTTTAAGACCTAATACTAAGTCCATCGACAATGTATATGTCATCCATATATTCTCTATCATTACATATCAAAGTAACTCTAGCAAAACCTAAAACATTAAGTGGATTACAGTCTGGTCCTTTTTAACTTGCTTTTGATCGCAAAATAAATAGCTTATCAATTTGCACAGATTTTTTTGGAATACAGACACAATCACTCGTATCTATAAGAAATGTTAATTTGGTTTGTAATTCACCAATCGCACACTGTATGTACCAGGATTCTACACCTGACTTTTTAATACTTCCCGTGAATAATTATTTTATTTTACCGATTCTGTATTCAACATTCTCAAGATTCTCAGAATTGTTTGATTTAATTTTTGAAACTAAACTGTTTATTTTAATAGAATTGATTATATTTGACTTTCTCTTACATATAATAGCTGCATTTTATTTTCCCCCAGATCTAATCCGGACCAGATCATGATAATAAAACAAACTGGATCACAAATTTATTTATTTCTCACAGTTGGCTTTATTTGCACAATAAAATTGACAGAAGGAAAATTTTCACAAATATTATTTGAAATAATATTTGGTATTGAATGTTTAAAATGGAACAGTTTTATTTTTTTAGTTTAATTTTCATTAAGTTAATAGTTTTTATATATTTTTTCCGTGCCTCGCGACGCGTCGTCTCTATTGAATGAAGAAAAACTCATAAAAAATAATTGGAATGATGGCGGAATTTGTTTGATTTCGAGAATTTTTAATTTTATTGAGTTTTACCAACCTATAAAATTAAAATATTGCTAGGAAAGTGTTCAAAAAATGGATTTCGAAATCCAAATCTAGAAGCAGACCTGGATCTTGTGTTGTTTTTGTATTACTTGTATTTATGTTTCCAAATCCAATCCGGATCAGATCTGGGGGAAAATAAAATACAGCTTATATATTCCTTTTTCTTTGTACATACATTTGAGAAATGTCCTCGTACCTTGCAAAAACTACAATTTTTTTCCCTAGCTGGACAGTCTTTTGTAATGTAATTTAATTTGTAATAATAATTACTCTTACCATTCACCGAAACAAGAACACCTCTTTGTTGACCACCATTACTGCGTTGTTGAAAACTACCCCTCGACCACGGTTGCCACTTGAAAATAAAATTTGTGTCCAAAATTAAAAATAAAAATGACCAACTGTAGCTAAAAATGACCTAAATAATTTGAGTCCGAAATATTTGTACCTCTAAACACAGAAAACAATGAATTCATCGCATTTATTTTAACATAATTCTTCATGCCATATAAATTCATTCGGTGAGATTGGTACACTTCTAGATAAAGATGGTAAATTTATTAAATTGAGTTATCTTGAAGAGCTAGTTAAACTGTAGAAAAAAGAAGAACTCCAACTCTCCAAACAAAAAATGAAAGTTCGTTTAGCCGTTCAGACACTTAGTAAATCTGTTGCTGATGCACTAGAGTTTTGCCGAGAAGTTCTTTTAATTACACAATTAAGTTTCAGTGAGGCAACAGCGCAATTTATTCGAAATATCAATAATATTTTTGATATTTTGAACAGTAGAAGCTATTGTATGCGAAGAAAATATTGTTGACCTTTTAAATTTAGCGGATGATCAAATTTTGTATATAAGCAAATTACAGGTCATAGGTGGAAAGCAACTTGTTATTCAAAACGAAAGACCGACTTTATTGGATTGATAACGTGTTTAAAAAATATAAAAGGTATATACGAAAGATTTATAAAAACAGCAGTTTTAACATAAAAAAATAAAATAAATTTGATGGCACAACAGCTCATGAAGAACTAGGGCCTAGTGACTTACAACTCTCAACCATTCCTGTGTGCGTGTCTACAGGAATGGAGGGGACCTACAGTTTATTGCCGAATCCGAACGGCTAACGAGCGGCACTTTTCTGTGACAGGAGATACTCTTGGAGGATTTGTCAATTCCTCGCAAGAGGCAGTAGCCGTTTTTTCTTTTTAAATAAATAGGTGGCGAGGCTGGGAATCGAACCTTAGACCTCCGGCATGACAGTCCATCGCACTAACCATCACGCCACGGCTACTACAGCAGTTTTAACATATGTACCCTTTTATAAGTTAAAAATCAAGACCATATCGAACTATTTTTTTGGTTTGTGCTCTCTCATCTAGGTTACAATGATAATCCATCAGTGAAACAGTTTAAAGCAGCTTATAAAAAAAAAAAAAAAATTTGATGGCACAACAGCTCATGAAGAACTAGGGCCTAGTGACTTACAACTCTCAACCATTCCTGTGTGCGTGTCTGCAGGAATGGAGGGGACCTACAGTTTATTGCCGAATCCGAACGGCTAACGAGCGGCACTTTTCTGTGACAGGAGATACTCTTGGAGGATTTGTCAATTCCTCGCAAGAGGCAGTAGCCGTTTTTTTCTTTTAAATAAATAGGTGGCGAGGCTGGGGATCGAACCTTAGACCTCCGGCATGACAGTCCATCGCACTAGCCATCACGCCACGGCTACTACTGATAAAAAACTAATAATTAATAAGATGTAAAATAGGAGACGGTGGCATTGCAAACTGCTTGCCGTTAGAAAATATAAAAATACTTAATATAAGCTCTTCAAACCCCGTAAAATCTCTTCAAGACTCGGAGGCAAATTTTTCTGAGAGCATTATTGATATTAATCCAGAGGAAAACGAAGCCTTCTTAAATGATCATGACTATTTTTCTGATCCAAGTAGATTGACCGAGTTTACAACACATGTTGTAAAATACATAGCGGGTGTTGTAGTTTTTAAACTTCAAAAAAGTTTAAAATATGAAAATTGCAAAAATAACCTAGAAGGAGTTAAAACCTTAAGCACATTAGTGGCTTATAAAACAAAGGGGTTTTTGAATAAACCATCAAAAATTACATTTTTCTTATAGCTGAAAAAGAGCGGAGAATTCAATCAAAGCTATAAAAATAAAACGGTCGGTGCTAAAAAAGAAAATTTATGATGGAATTACAATAAATGCACGAAATAGGGACGTCCATATTTGAAGGACATGAAAATTATTCTGGTTATTTTGGAATAGTTTCTAAAACTATTATAGAACTGTTCCT
Organism: Epistrophella euchroma; assembly: GCA_947049315.1. Taxonomy (NCBI): domain Eukaryota; kingdom Metazoa; phylum Arthropoda; class Insecta; order Diptera; family Syrphidae; genus Epistrophella; species Epistrophella euchroma. The sequence continues at coordinate 85,375,909 of OX346245.1, read as the reverse complement.
TAAAACCAGATTTTTTTATATTGTATCAAAATCAAATGAATCAAACTGTTTATTTTTAAGAAATGTAGGTAAATCTCATTTTAAAATATGAGTTCATTTAAAATACATAAGACTAAGGAAACTGTGATAACTTGTTTGACAATTAAATAAATCAAAGATAACAAATGAATTAAATTATATTTTTATGAAATGCAATAACAAATTATTTTTCAGAGTTTATCTGTTTATATTAAAATTTATATCAACATAGTTGCTAAGATAATTTGTCTCTATGACACAGTGAGTAATTGATTCATTTAGTGCATAATTGACTCTATGTCAATCAAAAAAACGCCATCTTAATTGGTGAGATGGAACATATAGATAGATTAAAGATAAAACATTAGAACATTTTATAGATTTTAGATTTTATATAAGAATTAGATTTTATTACATTTCAATATTTACAATGATTACTTCTTATGAGATTAACAAATCTTTTATGACATGGCAAAAGCCGTCTGCCAGATTGAGAAATTTAAAATAAATTATAACCTTTATTTTAACTTATTGATAATTTTCTTTAAAATCTAAATTATTAAAATTCTTCCCTCAAAATTTGATTTCTATACCGGAGTGCAGCTTTTACGAAATTATAAAGTGCGGACCAATCTTTACCATTCAAAAACTCTATAAGTATAGGGCAAATTCCTACAAAATGCAGTATATCTTCTCTGGCGTTCATATTACAAAGGCTGCACTGAATTCGCAAGTCTGGGCGGTGAGGCATATAATTTAATTGAAGTTATTCTCCACGTGTTTTAAAGAGGGTTGATATTTCATCCACTTCTGTATCAATTTCGAAGTAGCTTCTAGTACATAGATCGAATTCCAACTGGGAATAATAATTTCTATATATAGATGACTGTGCTTGTGAAATAAATGTTTCACGAAACTTTTCGTTGAGAACCCTTATAATGTTATATAAATCCGTTTTTATCAGATGCATGTCCCTGGATTCTAAATGTAAAGGGCATTCGGTCTTTCGGCCAGATCCTTCCATTTTCAAAAAAAAGATGTTTCTTTTATCAAGGGCAAGAGTTGCAACAATTTTGAGAAGACGTAATTCATTCATATTAAGTACTTTGAGCACATAATCGAAGTGTAGTTTTAATGTCACAATAAACATGGGCGGTAGACCGATCTCTATATGTAGCATATAAGTGGGAGTGGTCATTGGAAGATTCAGTATTCGCTTGAGGAAAAAACGTAACAATTGTTTAACTGCATCGACTTGCAAATATCCCCATACCTGTGAGCCGTACAGCATAACTGCCCTTGATGTTGCTTCAAAGATCTGATACTTTGCTCGAAGACTTATGTTTCTATTTTGCATACACGCTCTCCAAGTTGAGTTTATTGCGGTTTTAGCTTTTTTTTAAGTTTTTCTTCAAAATGAAGGTTCATGTTGTTTCGAGGTGTTAATATCAAGCCAAGGTACTTGTAGTTTTCAACAATTTCTACCTGGTCTCCATCGTATCTCCAAATGTAGTTACCACGGCGATGTCTCTCTTCCCTCTACCAAAGATCATGACTTGCGATTTCGTTCGGTTTATCGTTAGGTTCCACAATTTGCAATAGTCTTCAAGTTTCGTTATCATCATTTGTAGCCTTATAGGTGAATCCGCTAGAAGAACTATGTCATCTGCATACATAAGTGTTTTAATTCTAGTACTACGAATTTCAATCCCGCCATTCAAGAATGTTGCTATATCATTTATGTATAAAGAAAAGAGGAGGGTACTCTGGGTACATCCTTGTCGCAGTCCAGAGGGTGTTAAAAAGCTTTCTGACATTGTAGTTCCATCCCATAGTTTAGCCGTACAATTCGTATATAGTTAATAAACATTAATTCTCTGTCTACGCAGTCAAATGCGGACTTAAAATCAACAAAATATGCATAGATATTTATTCCTTGTGCGCGGTTGATGTCTACTATTGCACTAAGCGTAAATATTTGGTCTACAGTTGAGTATCCTTGACGAAAACCAGCTTGACATTCACTTAGTATATCGTTTTTGTTCACCCAGCTCTTGAGTCGTTTGAACAGGATACTTCCAAAAATCTTTCTAACGGTGTTGAGCAAAGAAATTCCTCTATAATTTTCGACCATGTTACGATCGCCTTTTTTGAAAATTGGAAGAATTACTGCTGATTCAAGACATCAAGGGGAAGTATCATTTTCATAGAGGTCATTGAGAAGGTGAAGTAAACAGCGGGAAAATTCGTCGGTGCAGTGCTTATAGAATTCGTGAGGGATGAGATCTTCTCCTGGTGTTTTTGCATCTTTCAGCTCTTCTAAAACTTCCTTTAGCTCTGTTACACTGAAAGGTTGATCCATGCTTTGATCTGCGACATAATTTGCACAATAGTGAAACGGTTGCGCTGTTCGTTCGAAGTCCAAAAGGAATTGGAAGTGATTTTTAGGTCGATTGCTGGGATGTTAATACCGATTCTTAACTTCGCTCCATTTATATATCGTACTGCTTTCCAAAACTCTTTAATGTTTCTGCTAGCTATAATAATTTGCACTTTATCTTCATAAAACTGTTTTTTCTTAGATATGTAGAGTACTTTGAAATTAGTGCTTGCTTTCGCGTATTATCTTCTAAAAAAGGCAGCATTATAATTTGCTAAATAGCTTTAGAAATTAAAACGCTTTATTTCTAGCTACCTTACGTATAATATCTTGCAGAACATCGATTGTAAGTGTTTCATCTCTTTGTTTCAAAATTTTCAACTTTGAGTTCAATGCTATTTGATATTCAGCTTTCTTATTATTTCTCTATACAAGCCTGGGGTAATTAATCTCAGTGTCCAAAAATTCATGGATATTTTCATTTACTTTCAGTGATACTGAGACTGGCATATGGTCCGAAATTTTTTTTTTTATGGACTGTGAAATCCAATACATTGAGAAGCCAATCCTCTGCTACCAGGCAATAGTCTATAACGGAACATGAATTCCCTTTTATGAATGTGAATTCTCCGTTGGGGTTAATTTTGGATCTTCCGTTTAGGACTATAAGATTATAAGTTTCAGCCAAATCCAATAGAGTTATACCCTTGCTGTCCGTTTTAGAATCTTTCGATCTTCGTTGATTAGTAATTTGCAGTTGCTGTCCAGTTTCATTGTTCCCCCCCAATTCTTGCATTTAGGTCGCCTATAAGCATCAGTTTTTTCTTCTGATTAAAGCATACTACATCACTTAAGGCGTTGAAATCATCATCCCAGTGGTTGCAATTTATATATAATGGGATTATACAGTGATTGCAAAAAAAACTTTAAGTTTAGTAGAATATGTCTTTGTGTTGTTTCAAATGTCATGAAGTCTTTATATATCTTTTTAAATCCATAAAAACAACCTCCACTTGCTCTTCCAATTTTTTTAATTTTAATTGCTTCTATCCATTTTAGTTCATACTCCTTAAAATGACCCTCGAATAGTTCGTAATTATCTCTTAATACAAATGTTTTAAATAAGAAAAATATATTAAATGTTTTAACAAAGTTAAAAAAGTTCGTAAATAATAATTTGTTTTTTAATCCATTTACATTATAGCTTAAAATATTTAAAGATATTACATTAGGACAATAATTAGTAGGCGACTGACAGACGGATAAATTTTAATTACTAAATTTGTATGACTTTGACGCCCCTGGTCGACCAGATGATACATTCTGTTGTGAACGTGTAGATGTCGCATTGGGCGATAGAGGGCTGTTTTGATGGTCAACCAATTGACGTTTATCATAGTTGACAGATCTTTCGACGATGTCACAAGGCAAATCAGGAAACATTGTTTTCAAAACAAAAAACCATTTTCTTTTCCGCATTTCAATCCAAGATCGGTGTTCCATGTAAAAGTTTTTCCCATAATGAGTAATTTGTCGGCTGTTAACTGTGTTTTCGTACCTGGTTTCTCTGTTGCTAATGCTTTCTTAAGCCTAATTTACTTTGCGCGCTTGTTTCGTACCGAAGGTGGATAATCTTTATGTACACTAATTTCCGATTAAATCTGACATAGACCCAACGTCCTCTCGAGCGCACATCTGAGTGCGCACTGAAATGAATTGCTGTGGCCTATGGCTGCTGCTTTTCAACTTCAACTCCTATTATGTTAATGTGCACTCAGGGTTGCCCATGTCCATTTGGTAACTTCTTTGGCCTGATTTAGAGGATCCAATGCCTCTTGGCTCGGCAAGTGAACGATGATGTGTTTTTCGTTGGATTTCAGCATGAGGCGTTCGATTTGTAGTTCAAGATTTTCACATCGCTCTTGTGTCTAAGCAACTTTTTGTTCCAAAACTAGTTGTCTCTCACTAAAAATCGCCATTTTGTTTGACAGCTCATCTAAGTCCGACTTTTTGGCCAAGTGTTGTAGGTGAATTCTTAGCTTCTCATCCAAAAGCAAGCTTAAAACATCAATGGTCATATTACTTACAGCCATTTCGATACTTTGAAGTCTTTTATTATCAGGGGAAGTGTCCGGTGAGATTTCAGCAATATTTCTCTTGTTCATTAAGCTTTTAGCAATCGGTAACTAATATGCCCTTTGCAATCTTTTATATGAGGTTTTATATTAATCTTAAGCTCTAAAAGACTTACTTCTTTTCAAAATCAGATACAACTTAACTATAGACTTTTAGATACTTTTTTGAATTTTAAATTTAAAAAAAAGCAGGAGCTTATATTCAATGCGACCGTCTTTTTCAGCTGTCAAACTGTCAATCCGTTTTATATGATGTGTTAAAATATTACTAAAAAGAATAACAGAAAAAACTTTTCATCTTGCTTCAAGTGAATTAATACCAATTAATTGACATCTATAGTTAGGTAGGGAGGAATTTCGATGTTCCAACCAAGCTTAAACATAACAAATCTTGTAAATTATCTTCAAGTGAGTATTGTAATAAGGATTCCATAGATCTTACGTAAGCAGTATAAAGGGATTTGAGGGTATTTTTAAAATATTTATAATTACGTTTAATAAATCCTAACATAGAATTTGCTTTCGGTACAATAAATTCCATATGTTTTACAAAGCTAAGTTTTGAGTCAAAAATTACACCTATAGGTCTTTTTTTCAGAGACTTTTTCAAGAGTGTTGTTATTTATACTGTAATCGAAAAAAACTGGCGAAAGGTTTCTAAAAAAAGAAAAACTTTGGCATTTAGAGACATTTAAAAAGAGTTCATTAGTAGTACACCATTCATTTAGTTTTTGGAGGTCATTTTGCATAAGGAGACTACCTACTGGAGACTTAATACATTGAAAAAACTTTAAATCATCTGAAAATAGAAGAGAATGCTAGGTAAGTCATTAATAAAAACAAGAAACAGAAGTGGGCTCAGGTGACTCCCTTGTGGAACACCTGAAGAAACAAAAATTGGACATGAGACTATATCAACAACAGAAACATATTGAACGCGATCTCGAAGGTATGATGAAATCCATTTCAACATACTTGAATGGATACCTAGATTTTCCAGTTTGTTCAATAATGTGTAATGATTGACTCTGTCAAAAGCTTTTGCAAAATCAGTATACATTACATCTATTTGATATCCTTGCTCAAGTTTGAGAATAAGGTTGACGTGGACCTTCCAGCGACAAAATCATGTTGGTATGGAGAAATGATTTCCTTAAGTAAGAAAACCATTTTCTCGTACATAGATAATTTTTTCAAATAGCTTTGGTATTACAGAGAACTTACAAATTGGTCGATAATTTGAAATTTCTTGCTTAGGACCCGATTTGTGAAGAGGAGTAACAAAAGATAACAAAATATAAGCAAACGGTACGGAAAACGCAGCTGCTCATTTTTTAAGAATTATTGGAGGAATCCCATCGGGTCCTAAATGGCTACCTGTCTCCAAGCTCAAAAGGGCCAACTTCCACTTCAGAAATAGAAATTCTTAATTGACCAATATTCAAAATATTCAGCAAATGAGTTGCAAATAGACTGCAGATCGGTGTAGGTTGACCCTTTATACTGCATACTTATAGGAATGCCATTTGATTATTTTTTTGTTTTTTATAAATAACCAAAAGCGTTACTATTTTTTCTTAAAACTGACTGCTGAGAAAATATAGTTTTTGTATAAGAACCTGTTTAAGAGGCCTCCACCCATAATTTTGAGAAAAACGAGAAATTGGGCATTTTTCGACAAGAATTGTGTCAAGTCAATAGGAGGGGTGTGTCCAGCTCTGAGGCTGTTGCGTATACCTGGGCCTGTTGGCCCATTGTGATCTGTCAAGTCAATACAACACGTATTACAAAAACTAAATTGCTTTTGAAAGAATGGCATTTGAACTAGGAACATTTCTGGTTACTTTTTTAATTTTTAATTTTTTTCTTATTTAATTTAAATAATGCGGTTGCCTCTTTCGAAAAATTCCTCGAAACTGCTCCGTTTCAGCAAGGTTTGTGAGAAATTGAAGTGAAAACATACATATTATATTTACGTCAGTCTACAGGTAATAAACAGATCTAGGAAAGAGTCTGAGTGGATTTTTATGTTTGGATCCTATTTTCGAATAATCATCTCTTGAAAAACAGCAAAATTGCTCAATTTCTTCTAATGCATTTTTGAAAGCGTAGTTGTATGAAAACTGCAACAAACTTTTCCCAAATGTCATAATGCTTTCAGAAATTGTTTCAATAAAAAAAAAGTTAATCAAAAGGTAAATTATTATTCCAAAATAAAACATTTTAAAAAAGTCTTATTTTTATACAAAAGTCGTTACTTTATTTTAACGGCCGTTTTTAATTCATCTATTTGCCACATGGAAGTTTTATTCAAAGATCCCTTATTTGTTGGAATATAAACAAAAAAAAAAAGTATGACGAATATGAAATTCTATTGGGTGGAGGTGTGTATGAGAGGTTTAGACAAGAGGTGGTGTTGAAGGGGATAGTGTTTGCAGGTAAATTGGGGTGGTAACTGGCGAGCATGTGTGTGGTGGGGTATCTGGTGTATAATATGAAGCAAATGGGCTTTTGGGTTTTTTTTTATTATTATAGTACGGGAGGCGACCGTAAGATTACCTATCTCATCGGGAGAGTGGAAATGATGGGTACAATTCGATAAAACTTCTTAAAACATTACCAAAACCACTGGTCGGGCAAACATTTTCATGGAGGTTTAGGCGTGAGATGGCCAAAAAATAACTTTATGGCTGACAAATTAATATAAAACTAGTATCGCCCAGAAGCCGAAATTCGGCCATAAAAACTAACACCGTCTAGCAAGGAATATAAAAAAATTTAATTGTAAAAAAAACTAAATCTTTAAGGGTTTTTGCTTTTATTAGTAAAATCGGCAAAGTACAGTTGTTGACCCCCATTTATATAAAAATTTAAACCATAAAGTATATCGCTCAAGAAACAACGAGTACATAGATAAGATTTTTCGAATTCAACCCCTATACTTGTACACATCCCCCATGCCACCCAATCTCTCTTAATTACTACTAATAGACATAGATCACAAATAACAGCACCTTATATTTTTATTCGCTACTTCACTTGCGTTCAACTATCACCTACCTATTGCTATACCATCATTTTATCTAATTGTTGCCAGTTTAATTTGTCTTCCTTTTTTCACAAAAAAAAAATCGTGTTTAACAGTCCTAATTTTTTTTTAATTTTATTTAAATAAAAAATTTCGTTCTCGTTTAAAGCAAAGTATACTTGTACTATATGATGATAATATTTCTGATATGAGTGATTTTTGCGCTAAAATATATAAAGACGTACCTTTCCCCGCTCTACGGTAAGTTTGCAATTTCATGTTTTCACCAAAAATCCAAGTCTAAAATAGTCACCATCCCCCAAAATTTCAGGCACCTTAAAACAACTCTTAAAACGATAAAAATCAATAACATCAAAAAATTTAAATAACACTTACCACAGTAACAGTTTCATATGCATATAATTTTTGATTTCTGCACATCTTTGGGACAAAACCTTTTTAACGATATATCACTCATGCATTTCCGTTGACTATTAACGAAGAAAAGTGTACCGTAAGTTTTTCTCAAGCATTAATTAGTATTAATATATAAAATTAGTACTGAAGTACTAATTTTAAACTATTCATTTTGCTTCAAATATGATTTTTTGTGAATTTAAAGCTTGATTTTTAAAAGGACCACTTTCTAAACATTCTGAATAGCGTAATTTAATTGTGCTTTTGTGTTTTGGAATTTTAAAGTACTCAAAACTAATAAAGAATTTGATATTTAACCATAAACAATTGAGTACACTCATACTTTCAGCTTCAGTAACTCTTTAAATCAAAATGAAACACAAAAATACATCTAATAATACATAATAAATCTAATAATACATAATACACCTAATAATACATAATGCATGTAATATTGAATATTTTTCTGTTATGAGTTGAATAAAAAACATTTTTTTAACTTCTTACATTTCAACGTAAAAGCATAATTAAAAAAAAAAAAAAACAGTGAAGAAACTGTAGCGTCGCATAAATGAAAATGTTTCCTAAAAATTTATCTGTTACCTAAATCATGAGCAATAAAAAATCATTAGGAATCTTAATATCTTTATCAGTGCCTCCTTTATTGATCTCACGCATTCATTTTAGTGATACTAGCCTTGCGTTGAGTTATTAAAACAGCAATAAGTTTTCAGTATTCTCAAAGAAGAATTATAACTATTTATCTATATATTAATACGCTTAGGAAAAACTTACGGCACACTTTTCTCCGTTAATACTCAACGGAAATGCATGAGTTTTATACCGTTAGAAAGGCTTTGTCCCAAAACTGTGCATATAAAGCCATTAGGGGCAGGTATACATTTTTTAAGATTATTGATTTTTATCTTTTTAAGAGGTGGTTTACGAAGACTAAAATTTTGAGAGATAATGTGTGTTATAGATATGGATTTTTGAAACTGGATGATAAAAAAAGACATGATTTCATAAAACAGACACAGAATTCTTCAGCTAGAATCATGTATGGAACACTAAACCTCAACCTTTGCGAGAAAAACTACTTTAACAGCGCACTTCACGTAAATGAAATATCTGCAATCTTTTAAATAAGGGGTGGACTGCTTGGTCTTAATTATCGTCCACATAGAGCTGACCTGGAACAACTATGCAGTGTGTGCAACTTAAGAGAGCGTGAAGATGTCAGCCACTATCTAGGAAGATGTCCTATGCTTCAAGAAATCAAAAGAGTATTGGAATAAATCAGCATTAGAAGAAGGTGAAATAAGACAGATACTAAATGGGCAGTGCGAGAAAAGGGTTTTAAGGTTTTGTAATGAAGCAATTGAATACACATTAAACATAATAAATGAGTCATTTTAGATCCAATTATATTTATTTTATGTTGACCACACATTGTTCCTTTTTTTCTTTATTTTCTGTTTTTTTTTTTTTGTTTCCTAGTCCACATGAAATTAATTATAATCTCATTTAGCTCTATTATTGCTAAAACCCTTCAATGTCAAAATATGTAAATGAAGTTGTGTAACTTGGCTTTACATTTAACACCAACAACGAGCGAAAAGGGGCGCTCGGGCGCACTGCGCATACCAAACCCCCATCTGGATGGATTAAATCTCATTCGTGTTAAATGTAGTGCCCTGTTTAAACAAAATACTAAATGTTCAAATGTTCAAAAATGTATTTATTTATTTAATAAATGTTACCATACCACTCAAGCAGACGGCATTCGGCTATGTCTTGATTATGTTTTTAAGAGCCAACATTTGAAAAATCTTTTTGAAATATAAAGCAAATTAAAATAATAAAAATAATAAAATGATAAATAAAGGATTTTTGGTGAAAAAATGAAATTGTAAACTTTTTGCGCAAAAATCACTCATATGAGAAATATTATCAACCAATAGTATAGTATACTTTGCTTAAAACGAGAACGATTTTTTTTATTTAATAATCAAAACAAAATTAGGTTTGACATTTTAAAGTTTTCGGACAAGCCGCGTCAATAAATAATAATTATTAAGCGAGTTCAATACAGTACTCACCCCGAACGTTTCACGATACAAATTTCATTAGGCGTGGTCACCGGGAAACTGCCTAAGAGATGTAATGATTATTAGCGATTTTAGGTACGCATGTTGAGGCGGTGCGCTGAAGATTCCGTCCCTCTATACTCTGTCCAACAAATGTTGTCAGTACAGGGAAGATAGGAAGTCTGCATCTCAGTTTTTTTTGCAGCGTAGTGCATAAGTCTATCGCATAAAAAAGTTCTTATCGCGATGCCGTAGCATTTATAATAAATACTTTTTCTAATCCTTACAGCTTTAAAAAAAGCAATAATTCTGTAAGCCCTTGCACACAAACAATAGAAAAAGGAGTGGTTGATTTTGGTAATCTTATCAATAGTAACTCTAATTTGGCGGTTGGTTTTGTTACCGATTGTGTCTACGCCTGTGGGCTAGATAGGTCGTGAGGGTACGTTGCTTAAAAAAGAAATTACAAAAACAATGCCGTGGTAAATCCATGGTTAGTGTAAGTGGCATTTTGTTTCATGGAGTGGCTTGGTAATTCGTTAGGTCCCACTGGTTTAAAAAAAGCTTTCTCAAAAGGCCTTACTGATAATTTTTTGAGAGAGTTTAGAGAGAATGGGTGGCATTCGTTGTTCCTTGAGCGATTGAAACTGACACAGGTGATAGCTAAGCTAAAATTATGAAGGAAAAAAATATTTTCAAGTCAAAGTGGTTCATAAAAATGTCTTTTGTGTTGGTTCTTGAGCGATTTCAATAAAACTGACCCAGGTTATAGCTAAAGGCTTTAAAGTTCCAGAAAATCAACTTCTTTCCTTTGGGGTTTAGCCAAATGAACGATACATCAAAAATGTAGTAAAAATCTCCTGTGTATAGAGCTCTTAAAATTAGTAACGGTTATTAAAATTTTGTGGTCGAATTTCAACCATTGGTAAAAAAATTCTTAAATTCCAATACCAAATTAAATTTTAATACATTAATTTAAAACAAAATTTTAGGCACTTTCATGGTGGCGAATGACCGTCCACTAGACTTTGAATTGGTTTTAAAATTGGTCATTGATGGTCAGATGATAATTGTTGAAGAGAGTGGAAACATACGTGTATGTTTTGTAAAATGGTGCGATTTTGAAGTTTCTGAATCTCATATATAAATTGAATAATTTCCTTTTTTTTAACTTTATATAATTTTCATTTATGTATGTATCAGTAAATGCTACCTGCGTTAGCCTTCGGATTAAATATTTTGATTGCTTCAAATTGAAATAAAGAAACAATTTATAAAATGATTCAAAATAGCTTTTAACGGCCTCTCACTTGGACTCATCACTTGACTAGTGAGGGCTTGTCAATACGTAATTTTTCATGGACTAAAGGCCGTTAAAAGCTATTTTGAATCAAAAATTCAACAAGTCCAATTAAATAGTGCTAAGTCTTCTACTTGGCTGATTTATTTCAGTAGTATATATAATTTGTATTATTAAAAAAAATCTCCGTATATATAAACATTGCCAGGCACAAAAAAAAATTCTAGCTTTAATGATTAAGAATTCTAATCTGGTTAGATATAGTTCACACTAGGTATTCCTCATGAAATCAATGTAAGATGAACTGAGCTTAATGGAAATTGCGTATTGGCAAGGCCCTCACTAGTCAACTGATGAGTCCAAGTGAGATCGCCGGGACGAAACGCCAATTTTTCATGGACTAAAGGCCGTTAAAAGCAATTTTGAATCAATCATTCAACAAGTCCAGTTAAATAGTGTTAAGTCTTCTACTTGGCTTATTTATTTCAGTAGTATATAGAATTTGTATTATTAGAAAAAATCTTCGAATTTATATAATAGTTTTGCGGTAATCTCATGAACCTACACATCTCGCAGAAATGGTGTGTGTATAAAACCGCTTAAACAAGTAAGATTACCTGTGCGCTTTTTTGTTTATGTGCTCGAATTTTTTATTAAAATTTTTAAAATTCAAAATTTCAGGTAGGTAGACAATAGAGTTTAACTGAATAAGGGCCGACAAAAATGGGTTCTAATCGATAGATATTTAAAATATAAATTTATATGTATAATCATACGGTGTCCAAAAATCCGCAGGAAAGTGCACTTATACAGGAAACCCCACAATCTGAAGTAATTTTATACATGTTTAAAAATTAAGTTTTTTGTTCTATTTTGGCTTTATTCAGGCTCAAATATGTAGTTCACCTACGTATTTAGATGCAAACCAAGTGGAAGAAGTTGATGAACCCATAGCTTCTCTTAGTTCAATTTCTTATGAATTAATTAAAGTACCTACTTGTAATTTTAAACAAGTTTTATTATTGGGTTATTTGTTTAATGGAGGCTCGACCAAGTACCTCGACCAATGTATTATATGTAATTGAATTTCAATCACAACCAGAAATTTTACTTACGAAGCCGATTTTTACGTCACCGGTTGAATTAACAGAAAAAAATAGAATTAAGAAATCTATTTTTTGTTATCAAGTAATGAAAAAGCAAGGATTGCGTGATCAATATGTATCAATATGTAATGATGCAAATATGATAAAAACCACAAAAAAAAAATTGCTGAAACATTTGCAGATGTTAAAGTTCTCAATAGTTTAAAACATTGTAAAAATTTTGCGTATCACCAAATATGTAGAAATAAAAACATTAAAAATTATAATAAGCTTCAAAACAAAAATTTAAAAAAAAAACAAAGCAGTTGGCACAAGGTCAGAAAGGTTCATAAAAATGCCTTTGAAGCATTATCAGTTTACATTTTAGAGGAAATTGTTCCAGAAAGAACATGTGTTTTACTTAAAAGATTTATTTTTAAGGCACAAAGCGTTACTGATGGAAATTAATTATTTACAGAAATTTGATTTTTAAAGTTTTACACCACAGTATTTGCAAAGGAAAATAGAAATTGTTCATGGTAATCATGTTACAATTGCGGTTCCTGATACATATAATATTTTTTTTTTTTTTTATAAAACGGGAATTGATGTTAATAAGTTAGTCAACGACGCATTGTTTGTGAAATGTGTAAGTTACAGAAAGTAGCCTATGACATTCGTAATGCTGTTGGGACTATTGTTAAAAACAATCTTCCCGAAAAATTAAAACCAGATGACATTACTAGAAGAGAATGTTCCACTCCTGAAAAGTTATATGAGTTTGTTTTGTTGTCTTATTCAATCTCTGATAAGAGAAGGAAGAAATCAGAAGATGATTCTGTAAAATTTAGGTCATTATGTCAGGACATAATTTATATATTTACAAAAGGTAGACAAAAACCAGCAAAACACTTTATGTTAGGTCTTACAATGAAATCCCATACAATTTGTAAAAAGGTTCTAACAACACTTAATAAATATGGGCATTCTGTAGGATACACAGTTGCAGGGGAACTTGAAACGGAAATGGCTATTTGAAGAAAATAACCTTATACCCACAGGAATAAAAATAGGCCAAAATCTAAGTACTCACGTAGCTTTTGATAACTTTGACCGATATGTTGTAGCTTTAAATGGAAAAAATACCCTTTATGATACAGTTGGAATAATCTATCAGTTTACACCTATACCGAATTCAACTCAGGTAACAAATAGTTCCGTGGAAATATCAAATACTAAGAACGAAAACGTTGGTTGCTCTTCTAGAAAAAGAAGACGATTTGAGGAAATTCCACGCGACATTTAACCGTACATGAAAAAAAAACACTTCTAAGACAACCTTACTTCGGTTAGAAGATATCACAAATGCAACAACCGAATCAAAAACTGCAAAAGAAAATGCAATCATTAAGGATTTAATCTGGTCTATATTCCCTCCCTGGTACACAAAAGAATTAAAAAGCTTTCGTAATGTTAGAAATAAATTATGGAAATCTTACTTACAACTCCCAACACCTATAAATTATTTTTACTACCAACAAGCTTCCTCTAACTTTTCGGCTTTATCCCAATCCCTCTACCAAACATATATTAATAAAATGCAAACCTACCTTATATCTGAACCTAAGCGCTTTTACCAATTCATAAATGTGAAGAAAAAATCAGACGGTCTTCCTTCAACTTTCAATTTTCTCGACACATCTTCCTCTAACGCCAAAGTTATTGTTAATCTTTTCGCTACCTTCTTTAGTCAACCCTATAGCAATGTCCCTAATGAATTTTATCAAGAATATCATAGATTTCTAATAAATAGCCCTCAAACGTCTCTGGGTTTTCTTAACATTAGTTCCAATGCTGTCCGTGATAAGTTAAGCTTGCTAAAGGATGGCTTTTCACCTGATCCCGATGGCATTCCTGCTTTTTTCCTTAAAAAATGCGCTAATGCACTCTGTGAACCCCTCACCAATTTTTTCCAGCTCTCGCTCTCACAGCCAGCTTTTCCTTCTCTTTAGAAAGAATTTTTCATCTTTCCTATTTTCAAAAACCAAATTTCAAATTATCGTCCGATTGCTAAACTCTTCGTTATCCCCAAGCTCTTTGAAAGTATGCCCAAAAGATTGCCAATGAGTGTGGCTAAAATGAAATTATTTTAACATATGATTTAATTGCAGATTCAAATAAATGAAAATCCCAAAATTTAGTAATATTTTCATTAATTTAGGAGCTTTCCATATACAATAATGGTTTTTTTTTTTAAAGCTTTGGGAAAATTCGTTGATGGTTCTGGTGTGGTTGATATTTTAGTTCAACTGAAGTTTTGGCCGAAGGATCAGTCAATTGATTTATTGATGGTAAACATTTTAATAGATGTAAAAGAATTCATCCTTTACTATCTGGGGTTATATTCAAATTCTACACTTCGAACAATTCTGTTTAGAAAATTAAGTTGATATTGTTGAAGATTTAACTCGCATATACGACAACCCATTACAACCAAATGAAGTTCTTGTATTGAGCCCTTTGTTAGAAGATGTCATAAATAAATATAGGCACTATTGCAACATTACCCTTAAGACGGAGAGCTAGCAACAAAAAAAAAAATTAGTCATCGGTACACGATTAATTTTTACTGGAGAGAATCATTCAGAGTAGCTGAGCACGGTTTGCACGTCTGCCAGCGCGATTCACAGACTTAAAGCGGGGTCGAGTGGTCAAAGTTTCAAAATTTTGCTGAAAATAAAGATATAAGGTACATGGATTCTGATTACGCAAATACCTTCATTCTGTCGTAAATAAGCGTAAACAAAAATCGCAGACGGTTTGCGTTAGGCCAAGTAGGCGGCAGACAACGCTAAAGTTGCAAAAAATTAATGAAAAAAAAATCATAAGGTACATGGATACCGTTTTTTTCATTTTAATACTTATGTATCTAGAAGGCAAAATCCAAAATGGCAGACGAAAAAGTAGAGGCTAACACCGCGGCAGACAGGTTTGAAAAGTGCATTGTTAGCCAAGGAAAATTGTAATTTTTACTGCGGAAAAAATGCAAGTGAAGATTCTTAAATGCAATTATCTTTATTTGGCCAAAAGGAATAGGTATTTACTAAAAAGTCCATTGTCGAAACTGGTTCGCATACAAAGTAATTTGGATTTTTATGTCGAAAATACAGGTTTTTTGCATATAACTTTTTAACTAAAAACTAGAAAAAAGTATTTCACGAAGAGCATGTAGACCATAAAAATGTGTACAAAATATTTTATGAAACTTTTTCTTCCGACTTACCGTTTAGAAGATATGGCTATTGAAAAAAACGGATAATGACGAATATGTTGGTTTCTTGCATATACATTCTAGATGCTATCTGTTTTTGAAAACAAGTGTATATAAAATTTGTTCGTTATGTAACCATCTATAAGAAAACATTAACATTTTTTGTTACCATTGACCAGTTAAAAGATATCATTTCAAATAATTGTTCAGAAGTCAAAAATGCTTTTTTTTGCTTTTAACTCTGAAATGTCAAAGTATTTGAAAAATAATTTAAGCTTATTTTATAGAACAAAACATTTCTAACAAAAAATGTTATAAAACTTTTTTCCACACGAGCTATCAGTTACAAGATATTCTCCCTAAAAAAGGCAAAGCGTCAAATATTAAATGAACATTCGAATAAAATCAGATTAAATTTTCTTTTTTTTTTCCCCTCACTTTTGCATTTTTGAAAAATCCAGATAATGTTGACATACTCAACAAATTACAACAAAAATAAATGCTTTTTTCTTTTACCATAATAATATTTTAATAATTTTTTATAAATATTAAAATACAAATTTAATTAACTAATAATCATTCATTAAAAATGTCCGTATTTTGTCCTGAAATAATAGAAATTAACTCACACAGCTTAATATTTTGTAATGCAGAATGCCCACCAAATGGTCACGGTCTAGTAAAACTGTGTGAAATTTGTAAACGTCGGATATTAAAATCAAGGCTGCAAAAGTTTCGATGTCGCATCGGCAAACCGAGACGAGACTCGCTCTAAAACATCCAAGACAGGCAGAGAACCGTAGTTTTAGGACCAAAATTTACCGAAAGTTTTTAAATACAACAATTGAATTTAAATGGAACGATACCAATGCCATAGCGGGAATACCAAGAGAAGACTTAGTTTAACGAGACTGCGATGTGACCGAGACGAGATAGACTTAAATATATCGATTTTAACGATACTGATAATACTAAAATTCGTCTCGTCTCTTTTAGTTTTGTTTTATCTCGTAGCCAACCCTAGTGAGTTGTCATTTTTTATTATTTCCCCTATTCTATCGTTTTGATTGTAAAAAATATTGTATATAAAAATATATATATATTTATAGAATATATATTAAAATATTGTAAAACATTTTTTCTAGAAAATAAAGAATTCATCTATATATCTATTTATCTCTTCTATCGTTTTCTTTAGTGCGTCAGTTTAATCAAATCTAACCAAGATAAAGTGCGCAGCATGAGTGGTATAAGAAAGAGTGGTTCTACCAAAGACATAAAAATAAAATTGTTTAAAGAAGACAATTTAAAACCTACATATGTTTCCGAAATTTGACATTTTTGAAATATCAGGTATCTTGTAAATTGTCGCCCGTATGGAGAAAAGTGTCATAATATTTTCATTTTAAAATATTATAATCATGATTTGACTATTGACTTCTTCAAAACCAAGTTTTTTTTACTTTTGACTAATTTTTTATAATGATCTCTTATAGATAATAGTCAAAAGAAAACAAAATTTATTTTTTATAGAGGGTAACACTAGTCCACAAATTTTGTTAAACAATAAATATTAAATATAAATATTTACTGTTTAAGAGTTGTGTGCGAATAACTTATATATTTGTGACTTTACTTCTTTGAGGGAGCAATATTTTGTGACTGAAAGTTCGTATTCAAAAAAGTGTGGAAACATTTTTTGTCAAAAATTTTATACTTTATAAAATAAGCATACATTTTTTTTTTTTGGAAATTTTCAACATTTCGGAGTAAAATGCAAAAAACAGAATTTTTAACTTTTGACTAATATTTTTAAATGATGATATCTTTTAAACGGTGAATGTTAGAAGAAAAATGTTAGTGATTTATTATAAAATGTCACATAGTTAACAAAATTTGGGTGAACATGTTTTCAAGACAACACACCATTTAGAGGTCCGTCAAGCTGGGTCCGCCACAATCGAAATTCGAAATTCTAATGATGCAGGAATTTAGTACTAATTAAGTTCTAATTTTGTACCGCAATCCCGATCTGAAACTAAAATCCCCTCCCCCTCAAATCTGTGGCGGACCCAGCTTGACGTCAAGCTGGAACCACCACACCTCCAAACACAAAACTTCAAAAAACTAATGATGCAGAAATTTAGTACTAATTAAGTTCCAATTTTGTACCGCAATCCCGACCTGGAACTAAAATGCCCTCCCCCTCAAACCTGTGGCGGACCCAGCTTGACGTCAAGCTGGGTCCGCCACAATCGAAATTCTAATGATGCACGAACTTAGTACTTATTAAGTTCTAATTTTGTACCGCAATCCCGATCTGGAACTAAAATCCCCTCCCCCTCAAACCTGTGGCGGACCCAGCTTAACGTCAAGCTGGAACCACCACACCTCCAAACACAAACATTCAAAAAACTAATGATGCAGGAATTTAGTACTAATTAAGTTCTACTAATTTCCAAAACTCCGAATCAGATACTCCATCATTTGACCTTGAAATTAAGCACCAAACACAAAATAAGTGGTGGAGACTTTTTATACGCCACCCTAAAAAAAAAAAATATGTATTAGATGTAGAATGGGTTCATTAGAAAAAATACCAACTTTCACTTTTCTACTCCCACTGGTTTAGTTTTTATGACGCTTAAACTATCTCCTATAATTGCACACCTCTAATCACAAAAAATCAATAAAATAATGGTTGAGGAAATCAGTTTCAATTTTAGTGCAACTAATTTCTGAAATTCAGAATCAAATACTGCACCATTTGACCTTTAAATTAAGCAACAAATACAAACAACAAAGTGCAGAATTTCTAAACCTATAGGTATGATTTGACTTAAAAAATACTTAATTCGCAGACCATAAAATACTTGAATAGAATCGAGCTATTAGGTAGGTAGGTAATTTAAAAAAAAAACTTACAATTATTGGTGGATAGGTATATATATACAATACGTACATACAAAGTTGTATTTATTAAAAAAAAATGATGTAGGTGTACTATGTAGGTAAAATATTTTCCTCCCTCATTTTCATACATACCTACCTAATAGTGATTGGACTGTGGAGAGTTTCAGATTGCATGCATCATCATTACCTATACCTATTAATATACATATACATATATTGATTGGAGGTGTGCAATTATAGGGGATAGTTTAAGCGTCATAAAAACTAAACCAGTGGGAGTAGAAAAGTGAAAGTTGGTATTTTTTCTAATGAACCCATTCTACATCTAATACCTATTTTTTTTGTTTTAGGGTGGCGTATAAAAAGTCTCCACCACTTATTTTGTGTTTTGTGCTTAATTTCAAGGTCAAATGATGGAGTATCTGATTCGGAGTTTTGGAAATTAGTAGAACTTAATTAGTACTAAATTCCTGCATCATTAGTTTTTTGAATTTTTGTGCTTGGAGGTGTGGTGGTTCCAGCTTGACGTCAAGCTGGGCCCGCCAAAGGTTTGAGGGGGAGGGGATTTTAGTTCCAGATCGGGATTACGGTACAAAATTAGAACTTAATTAGTACTAAATTCGTGCATCATTAGAATTTCGGATTTCGATTGTGGCGGACCCAGCTTGACGTCAAGCTGGGTTCGCCACAGGTTTGAGGGGGAGGGCATTTTAGTTCCAGGTCGGGATTGCGGTACAAAATTTGAACTTAATTAGTACTAAATTTCTGCATCATTAGTTTTTTGAATTTTTGTGTTTGGAGGTGTGGTGGTTCCAGCTTGACGTCAAACTGGGTCCGCCACAGATTTGAGGGGGAGGGGATTTTAGTTCCAGATCGGGATTGCGGTACAAAATTAGAACTTAATTAGTACTAAATTCCTGCATCATTAAAATTTCGAATTTCGATTGTGGCGGACCCAGCTTGACGGACCTTGTTTCGTAGCTCTTCGTAAAGTTTTTTTTAGTTGTTTTAAGCAATGACATCGATCACGAGTACATAGGTATTTTTGCCTTTTTCCAAAATATTAAACACTCATCTATGACCAAACTAACACTATTTGTTAAATAACACCAACCAAAAATAAGTAATGACCGGGGGGTATTAAAACCTTTGACTGACAAATTGAAGGATGTAAAATTTAAATTTTTTTACCTACGCTTGTTGCGAAAAAAAAAAAAAAATTACAAGAGAGCCAAAGTAAATTACATAGGTAGTAAAACAGTAGAAGTACTCTCACAAGAGCGTAAGTTTTAAGCTCACGTGTTAACGTGGTCGTAAAAAAAAAATAGGGTGTTACTTTAAGATGTTAGAGAACAAAAAAATTGGGTGCTCAAAAGAAAAAAACTTTTTTTTTAAAATAAGGACCACCCTAATATGTACCTATGTACTTGTTTTTGTTTTCCAAAAATATTTTAAAAGTGAGAGTTAAACCATAATATTTGATTCTTTTCTGAAAACATTTTGAATACTGTGATTTTTATTTTTTTTATATGATTTTTGAACAGTTTAAGCCAAAAGGGATTTTTTGTGTTTTCAATACTAAGCTTTTGATTTTTTTTTTATAAAAAACAAAAAAAAAAAAACGTTATCAATCCGAATTCCATCATATTGTTGTAATTACCTTGCATTCAAGAGGACACAAGCGTCTACAAGCTTTTTTCAAAGCGCACCTATGTCTATCAACTCCTCGGGTGCCTAGTACCAAAGAATATAAAGTTACCAAGAAGTCGCATATCATACAAATTTTCTACTGAAAATGCCGGGTTCCAATGTTGGAACCCGCACTTTGGCTTTTTTATGGACTTTTCAATAATTCTCTCACCGCTTTTAAAATGAGATACCACACACATTAAAATTGTCCTTGAAAAGCCCATACAAAAACACAAAATCTGTGGGAGCAGCAGGCCGCAATATTGGAACCCACCATATAAAAATGTGCAGTAAAAAAATTGTATGAGATACGCCTTCTTGGTAACTTTATATTCTTTGCTAGTACCTTTAACTGAAGATGGGGTTCCAATCTCGGTGGACGGTTTTAGGCGGCAGCAGACAGGAGAGGGGGAGAGGAGTGTTCCCACTAAGGCACTTCTCCTTTTTTCAGACGGCAGCGGAGGAATTCACCAGATGGAATCAACGGTGGCGTCTACAGTTCCAGTCAGGTTGACGTATTCGTAGCTCAGGTCTATAAGGAGCGGTTTAACCGGTTCCCCGTCCTTGGAGTTATCTTGTCCTCCAGGCCAGGGGGTTGTGCGTCGGGGTGACTTCCCTACCACGGAAAAAGTGTCGGTTCCGAAACAACAACAAGCCTTGGATATGGAAGAAATAGGAGAAAAAGTGATTAAGAATAAAATCAAAAAACAAGAGGAGGCCAAAAGATTACAAATCTGGAAAGAACTCCCTAAGCTAAGACAGGCAAAACTACTACTTGGGAGCTACAACCAAGAACGTTTCATATCCTGCATTAGCTTAAGTAGAAACAACCTTAGAATAGTTACGGGTATCCTCACTGGCCACTGCAAGCTAAGGAGACACCTCAGGATTCTTGGCTTAGCAAGTAGCATAACACTGAGGAAGAGACACCGGACCATATTTTAGGTAGTTGTGAAGCAATTTTGCAACAAAGACATAGATATCTGGGTCGCCACCAAATACTTAAATTTCTCAAAGAAATAAATTTGGAGGAAGAGCTGTAAATGAGCAACCTCATGTGGCTCTAAATGGGGGCACAATAAATCTTGAGGTCGCAGTGCAATATAAACCCCAAGTATAATTCATTCATTCATTGGATATGGATGATTTTATTGTTAACGACCCCAGCAAACGATACAAGGACAATGAATTTCGGATCTGCACGTATCATGCCCGGACCTTAAACACGCCACGTGCAGCCGAAAAATTAGTGGAGAAGCTGGATAGGCTAAGGGCTGATGTAACAGCCATGGATGGAGACGGCATACGAAGGATGAATTCGTGTGACATCTACTTCGGTGAGTGCTGCAAGGAGCAGGGTCAGCGGCTTTTTAATTGTGGTTTTGTGGTAAGGGGAAGAATTAGGCAAGAAGTCTTGGGCTTCAGAAATGTAAGCGAGCGCCTGGTCACAATCCGCATCAAAGCAAAGTTCAAAAACATCACGTTGATCTGTGCCCATTCCCCAAGTAAAAGGTGACTCAACCAAGGAGGTATTCTACGATCTTCTCGATGATACGTATGATAGGTGCCCCAAGTACGATGTCAAGATTATTCTTGACGACTTCAACGCCAGACATGCTTCCAGTATCCTGGATGTCCGAACGTTCCGAGGTGCCAACATAGACTCGGATCACTACTTGGTGGTAGCTCAAGTACGTATGCGGATATGCATGACGCAACAACGACGATCGGATGCTGTAGTTAAAATTGCAAAAGATAGCCAGAACTTTTGCAGACCACGTATCTCTTAAACTTTCAGCAAGCCCCCACAAGCATCATCTGTAGAGGTCCAGTGGAAACACTGCCAAAATGCCATCAGAAGTGCCGCTACTGATGTGTTGGGTTTCACTAGGCCACCACAATGAAACCTCTAGTTCGATGAAGAATGCAGGCTGGCGCATGCGGCAAAGAATGAGGCCTACCAAGCAATGCTGCAGACTAGAACCAGAGCTGCTGAGAGAGCAGCCCGGGAACTCTACGGGGAAAAATGAAGGGAGGAGCGCCGACTTCTCAGGAAGAAAAAGAGAGAGCATGCTAAACGGTCGACCGGTCGTCTATTGAGGAATGTATTGGCAGGGGGGACTGTAGGGTAAGGCAATCAACCCAGGGCTACAAGGCCAGAACGGAAGCCTGTCGAGATGAGAGTGGAAATATGATAGTAGACACGCAGTCGGTGCTAAGGATCTGGAAACAACACTTTTCTAGACTGCTAAACGGCGAAGATGGGCAAAATTCTATGATGATCTTCAATAAAAGCTATAAATAGTGCCATACTTGTTGCAATCGAGTCGTTTCATAGCCTTTAAACAAAATTGAAATTTTTAAACGCATTTATTCTAAGCAGCTGCAAAAATGAGCGATATGTTTGTATGTACATATATGTAGGTAGGCAGGTAGGTTGGAATAGCGGCCCCTAGCAAAACCTAGGTCAGAAGCCCAATTACCACTATTTTGACACCATAACTCGCGTGACCTGTAAAGAAAATGATTTTTAAGTGTAACTTGCCAGACAAAATGCCAGGCTAGGCAATTTGTAGGCTTCGGTAATCTATAGCCACTTGCTCTTTGTCTCAGGAGACTGACTAAGAAAACTTAGAAGACGGTGCAGACGCGACCGAGCTTGGCTCAAGGCCACTTCGTTGCGTTGAGAAAGGAGGTCAGGTCTCTGATCTTCAGTTCGGAAAGTTCGTCAAGGTTATTGAAAAATGCTTTTCCCAATTATTGTGATCTCGTTTTGGCCAAAGAGGCACATTTGCAGAGCAAATGAATGGCTGTTTCCTTTTCCTGCTGGGGCCCACAGCTACGACAGTGAGTATTGTGAGGAATGCCCAGGCTCGCCGCATGTTCTCCGATTGGCCAGTGACTGGTAAAAGTTGCAACGACCCTGGCTATGTCTCGCCTGGGTCTGCCTATCAAGTTCGTTGTTCGAGCTTTATTGTGGGTGGGCCAAATCTTTCTAGATATGACGCAGTTTGTAAGACTGTGCCACCTACGATTTGATTCAGTGAGAAAATATTACCCTTCATAACTCCAAGAGGAATGCTGACTCGTTCCGCAAGTGAGCTATGACTGGCTGATCCTTGCCTGGCAAGTTAGTCTGCCCGCTCGTTTCCCTAAATGCCACTGTGACTTGGAACCCAAATCAGGGTGACCTTGAGGCTAAGATTTTGGTTTGAAAGCTCATCCTGGCATTGTCGAACTAATTTAGAAGATGATAAAGGCGAGACAGTTGCTTTAGCGGCTGTCTGACTGTCTGTCAGGATGGGAATATTACGGTTTTGGTTAGAGTCTTGTTTGAGTAATTTGCATGCTTCACTAATTTCCAGTAATTCCGCCTGAAAAACACTAGCAAAGTTGGGTAGCCGATAAGATCTAGAGATATTCAGATATTCGGAAAAGATTCCTGACCATATAACGCAATTAAAAATAACTCAATACGCTTTCAAAGAAACTGATTTTAAATATTAATTTATACGTACAGTCGAATTTCAACAAGAGGAAGACACTAGAGTTATTTTAAATGTACACCTAAATTAATAAATTAACTTCAATTTTTTATTTTCAGATGGCTACGCACAATTTCTGTAATTCTTTTTTTGAACAAGCAAGACTTGCTGGCAGAGAAAATCAAGGCTGGAAAAAGTAGACTGTCAGACTATTTTGCAGAATTTCTCAGATATGAAACACCAAGTATTAATTGAATATTTTTTACTAATAACAACTTACCAAAAATAAATTAAATCTTAATTTAGATGACGCAATATTAGATGCTGGTGAAAATCCTGAAGTAGTAAGAGCAAAATATTTTATCCGAGATGAATTCCTGGTAGTAAAAAACAAATTTAAATGAGAGGTTTATTTGTATTTATTAATGTTCTATTTCAGCGCATTTCCACTGCAAGCGGGGACGGCAAACACTACTGTTATCCACATTTTACATGTGCAGTTGATACTGAAAACATCAAAAGAGTGTTCAACGATTGCCGGGACATTATACAAAGAATGCATCTGCGTCAGTATGAACTTTTATAGGTTAATCAAACAAAAACTCAAAAATTATAGAAAAATGTTAAACAATGTAATACAATGTTGCAGATGATCATCACAAAAAATCTGAATATCGATGGTACAATATTGCTATGTTGCGTATTACTACCATTTGAACACGCCATAAAAAATATTTAAAAATAAAATATTAATTATTTATTGAAACTAACTCATAATATTCAACCATTGAATCATAGGACAATTATTGTAACTTTAGAGAAATGTGAATATCATACAAACTATATAATTATAATATACAAAAACTGTTTATACTACATAAGACAAATTGAAAAAAAAAAAAAAATGTAAAGCTTTCCGCTATAAATAGGGTAACCCTAAAATGAAACGTGTTAATTTGTTTTCCTTATAGTTTTCTTTATATTTTTAAATCTATGTAGGTAGGGTAGGTATATCATTTTAATTAACATTTTTATTTGATATCTGCAAATCGTTTTTATTAAAAGGACTATCAGTTCGGAAGGTTTAATTTTCTCTCAGAAAAATGTCTAACGCACAACTGAATTGAAACGGTGAATAGTATTTTCGGTTACGATAAAACCTCAGTAAAAACATCATAACCTTTGAGTAATACACTATACACTTCCCTCCATGCATAAAATTTCGGTTATTGATGAAAAAAAAAAAACCATTCTGTTTAACTTCAGCAGTGTAATAGACTAAAGACATTAGGATAAATCGATATTTAATTTCAAACTTGAAATTTGAGTCTCTCCCAAAGCTATGTTTAAACTTCATTAACACAAATAGCAAAAATGAAAAAAAAAAAAAAATTAGAACCGTGCTCAAGACCTGTCAGAAAAAAGAAAATTGCTCTTACTGATAGAAAATGTAGGAACAGTTTGTGAACAAATTTTTATCAATTAATAAAATAGACATTGCAGAATTAGAAGAAATCTAAAAGTATTCTTTTTGGCGTTGTTTCATTTTTTTTACCAAGTTATAATACATTCAAGATCGTTATAAATATTGCTGGAAATTTTATATTTGACAAATAAAATTATAAGATCAAGTTTTTTTTTTGTTGTAAAAAAATAAACTTTAACACATTTAGTCCACTAAAATTAGATTTTTACTGCAGAAATAACAAATTTTTGAAAAACAACGGCAACTTCTACTGTCATGCTAGGTACTTATTCATAACCAACGTAATCTGATGCAAAATTGTATGGGGCCCCCTTAAACCGTCATTTTCTGAATATTTATTTACCAAAAATATGTGGGCACCTACATATTATGCTTGAAAAACAATGGCAACATCTACAAAGTCATGCTACTTATTCATAAACAACGTAATCTGGCCATCAGGTTCACATAATGGGCCCATTTGGAAATCTCGAATGGAATTTTGTTTCCCTCGGAATATTTTATTTTCCTCAAAAATTTTTCGGCTAAGTATAGTGAATCTCTCCCGGAATAATTTTCCCTCGAACAAAAAATCAATATAATGACAGACAAATTCCCCTGGAACATTTATTCCTCATACGCATGCCAATAAAGAGGCAAACTTTTCAGGATCATTCACAATTCACGTTCTCAATGTTTGAAGGAGGGAAACATGCCTATCCAGATTATTTGGCTCAAACTCTGCCTAATCATAACGGCCCGGTCGATACACACAACCCAAGTAAGCCAGTGCCTAGTTGCAATGTACTCAAATTTTCCAAGTTTAATTCTAAGTTCCTTTTGCGCCGTCAAAAACTCGAATATAAATCTATTTTTAATACTTTTAATATTCTCCATCTCCACTTTTACACTCGTCATAATTAAAAATTAAAGGTGAAAGAAATTAATGTGATTTTGTTTTAAATTGTGTTGTGTTAATTTAATTTAAAATTATCGTGTGTGGCGTATGGTGTATCTAAGAAGTTCCCAACAAGTAAGCATATAATAAATAAGTACATATGTACATACATACTACTATTAGATATAACCTCGTAGTTAGTTATCTTGTTCAAGCATTAGGATCATAAGTGCATGGATAAGTAGTTACTTCAATTTCTGTATTTTTTTCCAAACAGTTGATCTACTTCATTTCGTTCATGATCGCTTGAACTTTTAGATCATACCTACTAGCCGTGATTTTTTGCACATTTTTATCTTTGCTTAAAAAAAATTCATGTTAAATACAACAACACGGAATTATACAAAATTGTTATTGTATAGAACTTTTTCTTTAAGCAAGATAAAAATGCACAAAAATCTACTATCAATTTCATCATAACCCACAAAATATTGCTACTTGTCTCCTTCCTAATTTGAGTAATTTCCATATTAATACCCCACTTACATCACGTCGTGAAATACCTCGGTGCACTCAATTCAGATTGAAAATGTAGTGTGGCTGATTTGAAATATAATATAAATTCATTGAAATCCAAAAATTAAATTCAAGTTCATATTATTTACTCGTTAAATCCGCAGTTAAATACAATCTTTTAAATCAAGATCCAATTGAATTTAAACTGCTTTCCGGAGGACAGTTTAAGAAATTACATCCAGATTAAAACTCAATCTATATTCGGCACAAGTTTCAAGTGTTTGATTAAAAAAAAAACAAAACAAAACAAAACAAACATATACAGGGTGTCCCGAAACTCAACGTCAAGCGGGCATCGGGTGATAGGGCAGGTTGTTCTTTAATAAGTATGAAAAAATAATCCATCTCGCTTGGTTTAGTAGTTATAGCAATATTAAGAAAAATCATGAGAATCGATACCCTAGCTCACATTTTTAGTTACAGTGGTTATAAAATTTTAAAATTTAGTTGTGTTTTCTTTTTTTACGTAATCGTTAATAACCATGTTATTGATCGCAATCACAAATCCAAGAATTAATATTGTCAGTTTCGTAAGAAAAATAAAGATTGACTGAGTCATTGTTCAAAAAAATTTTGTAAGCTAACTTTGATACTTCATATTTAAAAAAAAAAAATGTACCACACTACCCTCGGCAAGTTATTTAAAAAAATGGCCCGTTTCATCAAGATTTCAAAATGATACAACACTTGCTACTTATTTACTCGTAAAAAATACGATTGCTTTTTTATTTGCAAAAGGACCTCAGTTCACTTCATATCACTTTAACGTAAATAATGCTTTTTTGTGCTCAAAAATCGGTTTTACCGAGGTGTATGTAAGATAAACAAAGGCACTTGAATAAAACACTGTTTGCAGTAAATTAGAGTGAGACAGATCAACATTACACACGGTACGCTACGATCTACGTTCTGTGGGCTTTGTTCCTCCTTTTACTAGCAATTTCTCGTAATTGTGCGCATTTGTGTTACCCTGGACTCGATTAGTGTTGTGAAAATTATGTTAGTTACGTAGGTCCTTAAAACCTTTCACGAATAGCGTATTTGTCGAAGCTCAAGAATATAAGAATATCTATACTAGCTCATTGAAATGTTACATTAGCCTGGCATTGTGTTCAGGACTAAATGTTTTTGATTTATGGGAGGGATAAGTGTTAGTGTAAAATGAAATTTTCGGGGCTTAAAGCCCCTCCCTCTTTTGGGCGCCATTTTGGAAAATGGGGTGTTAAAAGTTTTTCGCTATATCTTGAGAACCATGCGTCTTACAAAAATAATTTTGCACATTTGTGTATGAAATTGAATTCTGTACAGTAAATGGTAAGGTACTTTTTATCGCAAAATTGAAAACAAATTAAAATTTTAAACAGACGAAAGTTTTAAGAAAATTATAATTAAAGGGATATAAAATGCCAGGTTACTGTTACTTTCAATGGACTAATATGGATATTTTCATATTTTTGAGCCATGTACTAATACGCTATTCACGAAAGACTTTTATTACGAATTACCAAATAATAACTAACATAATTTTCACAACACCAATCGAGTCCAGGGTAACACAAATGCGCACAATTACGAGAAATTGCTAGTAAAAGGAGGAACAAAGCCCACAGAACGTAGATCGTAGCGTACCGTGCGTAATGTTGATAACTCTAATTTACTGCAAACTGTGTCTTATTCAAGTGCCTTTGTTTATCTTACATACACCTCGGTAAAACCGATTTTTGAGCACAAAAAAGCATTATTTACGTAAAAGTGATATGAAGTGAACTGAGGTCCTTTTGCAAATAAAAAAGCAATCGTATTTTTTTACGAGTAAATAAGTAGCAAGTGTGGTACCATTTTGAAATCTTGATGAAACGGGCCATTTTTTTAAATAACTTGCCGAGGGTAGTGTGGTACATTTTTTTAAAAATTTGAAGTATCAAAGTTAGCTTACAAAACTTTTTTGAACAATGACTCAGTCAATCTTTATTTTTCTTACGAAACTGACAATATTAATTCTTGGATTTGTGATTGCGATCAATAGCATGGTTATTAACGATTACGTAAAAAAAGACAACACAACTAAATTTTAAAATTTGTAACCACTGTAACTAAAAATGTGAGCTAGGGTATCGATTTTCATGATTTTTCTTAATATTGCTATAACTACTAAACCAAGCGAGATGGATTATTTTTTCATACTTATTAAAGAACGGGCACAACGATTTGTTTTGCTTTTTTTAAAAGCAAAAAATCATGAGATTTTCAACTAATTTATGATATCATGAGTTAAGGGTCAAATCATGAAAATCATGATAAATCATGAGATTCGGCAACACTGTTTCCTCTAAAACGTGGAAAAATACATAAACACCACATTGTCGAATGTCGATTTTTTCGGACGTACCTACCTACAATGTAAACTTGTCTGAATTTGAATTTAGGATCAGTATATTATACATATTTACATAGGTAGGTATATGAAAAATATAATTTCTTGATTAAAAAACATTTGCGAATTTCCTGCAAAAATCGGAAAATCACGTCGAACAACCAACATAATTAGATAATATATGTCATTTACATTGGTAAACTTGACTTTTAATTTTAAAATTGATTTTTTTTTGTTTCGAATATGATTTCAGGGGTGCCAAGCCCTATCATCAGTCTCCTTATAGTGGTGCTGAGCTTTAATCCAATTTTATTTGAAAAACTTTCTACACATCATGCGGTATTTGAACCCGCGCATCAGATTTGCTCAGTCTTCGAAGCTTTGTGCATAACGCACTCTGCCACTGCTGACCACTGACGTCACAGGGCGCGATGTGAGGTTTGTTTATCAAATGCATTTGGAGCATCAGCATTTTTATAAGCACTTTTACGTTTTTCAAATAGAATTGGATTAAAGCTCAGCACCACTAAGGAGACTGATGATAGGGCTTGGTACCCCTTGAAATAGCTCCAGCCAAACAAAAATAAAACGAATTTAAAATACCAACAAAATTAATTCGTAAGCAATTGGTGGTAGCGCCTTTAAGTTGTTGTTGTTGTTCACAAAAATTCAATTATTTTGTTCATTTTGTCACAATTTCAAAGCCTAAATACCTAACTTTTTAGAAACTGTAAGCTGATAGCTGAAAATTGTATTTTTGTTGGTACTAGCAAAAACATACAAGGTGTTCGGTATAAGGCCCACCAAAAAGCTAGAGCGAATAGGTTGGGTTAAGACAAGAAAAAAAAAACGTATGGAGGGGGGTCTATTTCCCCCCGTTTAGGCGGGAAGGGCAATTTTCTAAAAAATTGACTTTAGACAGAAAAAAGAATATTTAAAAACAAAGGTAAAACTAACAATGCCATGCTATATTTTTTAGAAAGCCTGAATTCTCTTTAATTTTCATTTTAAATAAAGTTAGGGCCAGTTGTACAAATTTACGCTGAACTGCGAATCAACTAAACTCGAGTTATATCGTGAACCAGGTTCAACTTCGAGATAGCATGTCTACAAAAAACATTCCACATCAAAAATAGTATTACCCAATCACATCCTTGAACCCTGGCTGACTCTCAAGTTACTCCGCCGAAATCGGCGAGTTAAATTTTTCGTGGTTCAGCGGTGAGTTAAGTCTTGAACCTCGATTGTGAATAGTTTTTGAAAAATTAATTTTCAAACTCGAAATTTAAAAAAAAAATTTAAAATTCACACTGATTTTTTTTAAAATTTTTACGTAATTAAGAACTAATTTTGTGTTCAAAATTCAATGTTCTTATTAGATGTAAGTCAAAAACAGAAAACCAGATGCCTGGGCGGGTCACTAGTATTAAATAAAAGATCTTATTTTCTTTTTTTTGTTCATTATTTTTTTTGTACTCTACCTATTGGTTGCTATGCATAATGCTGATGTATATTCTTACTTTCTGAGCCCAAACGTGTATTATAATTACTATGTATAATTGATTTTTTTTTTGTCGTAAAAACTGGCGTTATTAAGACTTAAAAAATATCTGATCACACAAGGGGCCTCATTTAGCATTGCCGCCCCGGGCCTCTAACAAGCTAAGTCCGCCACTGGGGGCCTATTATGTAAAACGCTAATTGTAAGAAATACCGCGTATTCGTTATAAGAAACGAGAATGGTGGTAAAAAAAAAAACAAAACCTTATTTTATTAGCGTACATAAAAATGAAACTCAGCGAAACGATAGTCACGGCGTAGAGCGATTATGAGAAACGAGAATGCAATCCAGAAAATGTTGCCAGATAAAATCGAAAAATAATTTTTTTAGGCACAAATAACTCTTCCAATGTTTATTGTTTTTTTTTTTTATCTGATCAACCACTCTCGAAATTCCCTTTTTCTAAGCTTAGCTCGATTTATTTTTTCCAATTTCCTACAGCAAGATCAATTAAAAATATAATTTGATTTTTAATTTAGTTTAATAAATTAAAAAAGTATAACGGTCATTTGTAAATTTAAAATGATTGTAAAGTTATTAGTCTCCGTATTTATTAATTAAAGTGTACATATTTCCATATTCTCTTTTTTTTGTTTTAATAGCGAAATCGTCTGAAGTGGAAAGAAGAAACCACTAACAAGATTTGTTAAAAATACAAAATAGAAAAAAAAGCCAAAGTGTTCCAATTAGCTTTCGCCCATTGCCGATCTTGGTTCATAATGTTTTATGTTATGTTTTAATAAATAAATAATAATAAACCTATATTAAATCTTGTGTATTGTTTATATTACTTAAATTTTGTGCAAAACCAAAATAAAATTAGAAAAACAAAACTAAAGCGAAAGCCGAACGACAGCTAAAAGCACTCGTTAATAAAATACGAGTTTCGTTTTTTTACTACCATTTTCGTTTCTCGTAATCGCAATTTAACGAATACGCGGTATTTCTTACGATTATCGTTTTACATAATAAGCTTCCTGATTCCAATCGGTATAACTTCCGAAATTATCAAAATATTTGCCAACCAATTGCGACCTAGTTGGAATTATTTAATAATTCCCAATTGTTAAATTGTACGCAAATCGGGAAAAAACTGATTTTATTTCTACAATTCTAATCTCTACAAAAACGTTGGAAAAATCGCGAAATTAATGTATATCTTCTTTTTGTAAAATTATCGATAAATAATAGTAGATCGTGCTTATCGTGCAAAATTATTGACCAGTCAAAAGATTTCCCGCAAAATAATGCTTCGAACATTATTTTTCCTGGCAAAATTTAGTGGAGACTTCACCCTACAGCGCACAGACGTTGATTTGTAATATTTAGTCTGCCAAAAGTGAGTATTCCAAAGTAACGGTAATGTTATAAAAAAAAACAATTAGAAAGCTAGAGGACAATGCCAGCTAGGGTTCCCAACTTTCTTCGAAATCAAAGGAGGACAAATTTTTTCTAAATAAAAACAAAACAAAAACCTTGAAATATCAGTATAAATAAAATCCTCCCCGCCTGGAAAAACAATTTAGTTTTAGATGGGGCCCTAGGAAGCCTTACATAGCTTATTGAAAGGGACCAGCAAGGGTTAGTATCGAAATCATACTAGGCCCTCACCTAGTTTTTATTTATTTTTACCTCGAGACAAAAATAAATAAAAGAAATGGTGTATATTTAAGATTCGGTACTCGGATTTTCGCTTACTGGTCTGATACGCTAACCACTTCTGGCTTTATTCGGAATACAAACTATTAATATAAAAGGGTTATTTCTGATGGGACAGCAAAAATTTTTCAGAGTTTTTACTATCAAGGGCCTATCGAGTATTTGCTACGTTTTCCTCGACGGAATTATCCCTACTGTAAATTTTTGGGGGCCTTGGCTACACTTGGAAAAACATAAATAATATGAAAAAGGTATACAATATGGAAATAGAAATACAAATTTTATTATGTAATTTCTTATGCTGAGAAAAAAAAATTATAAATAAAATCATACAAAATTTTCAAGATTTTGAGGAAAATTTTAAGTTTTTGCAAAACTTTTATTATTCATAGTTTGAACTATATTATGAAGCCTAGAATTTTTGGCAAAAATTATGAGTTTTTTTAAGGCACATAGAGCGAGTGCATGAATTAAATTGATCCTGCGAGATACGTAGGACGTAGCAGCAGTAATACATAAGAAACTACATTTACCGTTGAGAAAAAGTATAGTTGAATATGTTTAGACGAGTGACAAAATTTCATTAGTTGTGTCATTTTATGCCTATTTTTCGTCATAAAGCAAGATTATGACATATATTATGTCATTAAGCAGGATTATGGCAAACAAATAATGTTAAATGACAGAAATAGTGACATTTTTACACACAAAACATCAATGGTATATACTTATCAATCATTGATTATATCCTTCAGATTTTTGAAAAAGGAGGACATTTTTTAGTGAGGAAGGACGGGAGGACAAAAAGTTGAAAAGGAGGACTGTCCTCCCAAATAGAGGACAGTTGGGAACCCTAATGCCAGCAACAATAATTTACCACCCACATTACCAAACTTGTTACCTTGCACGTACACAAGCAGTTTTGATCGTCTCTCAAATTGCACTTCTCGTATTTAGGAGTTCTCAGTGTTAAAAGTTAAATAAATAGAAACTGTGTATTGTAATTTAAATTTCTTAAACTGTTTGTGATGTATTATTATAATTCAGGTAAGAATCTATGTTTCTTGATATTTTTTAAATATAAAAAACGGTTATTATACCGTTCATATAACTTCTAAGTAAGATCTATTTTGTAATGAAATTTTTTTTAATTTTCATATTCCAAAGGCTTT
Source organism: Epistrophella euchroma (assembly GCA_947049315.1). Taxonomy (NCBI): domain Eukaryota; kingdom Metazoa; phylum Arthropoda; class Insecta; order Diptera; family Syrphidae; genus Epistrophella; species Epistrophella euchroma. The sequence goes on along the minus strand of OX346245.1, from coordinate 85,342,393 downwards.
TTTATATTATCGCATTCTATCGGGCAATATTTTTTTTGTATTATTTACTTCATATATTAGGTTATATAATGCCATAAAATGTGTGTGCAGATGCAGATAGCTGCGGATGATAAAGTTATTGAGTTTTTAGTAGATTAAGTCACAAAACGAAAAATAATCAACTTTTATTTCAAACGTAATGAACTCTTAGTAGTTCTCTTTTGGCGATTCGCCGGAAAGCTTAAGTAAACAAATATTTGCGCATTTTAAATCGTCTATTAGAAAAATGGTCTAACTCTCAAAGAAAGGAAGCAGGAAACTTTCTAATTTCAGAAAATAAGCCAAACTTGCGGGTCGGCTTTCTATACCGTTTGAAAATTCGAGTGAGAGGACTAAAAGAAGAAAAATAGAAGAAGTATTTTCTTTACTTTGTGATTAATTAATAGTTCATGCGGCTCAAACCACACCGCAGGCTCAAGGAAAACGTGATGCTTCAAAAATATTAAAAGAAATCGCAAACTCTCCAACTCGTGCAGGAAAATACCGAAAATCACACAGAAAATCTGATCAAGAAAAAATTACTTCTCTAACACCGATACTAGCCCTAGCATTGTTTGTGGAATAATTGAAAATTCCTATTACCCATAGGACAGCTTTCAGAAAAGGCTACTGAAGCTCGAAATAAGCACTTCCAATTATACCGATAAAACTATGCAAGAAAGTTCTCGAGGGAGGAATATGATATCTATACTTCTATACTATTATATAAAAGAGTAACTTTTTTTGTTTGTCAGTTTGGCTGTATGTATGCACTAAACTCACAAACAAACAAAAAAACTCTTTTAAAAAATAGATATAATACAAATTTCACTTATCTGGTATGCTATAGGATACAGCAGAAAAGAAAATTTTTGTTAAATACAGAATAATAAACAAATTAAAAACTTACCACAAAAAAAATCGTATGGAAATTTTCTAAAATCAAGCATTTAGGTATTTTCCTTGCAAAATTCCGTTTTATAAATCTTTAATTCACATTTACTTCAAGCTCAAATATTTATAAAGAAGAGTTGTTTTGCCATGGAAAATTGCCAATTCCTGCAGACATCGAAGATTCAATTCAATTCATTCACGCCAAAGGAAGACAGGAAGAACCTTCTATTACTCAAAGGGATTCACCACACCTACGCAGCCATCGAAGTGGAGGACGAGCTAAGAATTGAAGGACTCCCGGTCGTCAAGGTGACGCAATTCAAAGCCAAGAAAGCAATGGGAAAGACCTACAACAACTTCGTCGTGGAACTCGCAAGGAACTGCGACATCAATGAAGTTTACACAAAGACACTGATCATGAAGCAGAGGGTCCACTGGGAGCGACTCAAGTCCAACGACATCGTGCAGTGCCGAAACTGCCAGCGCTTCGGACACGTTGCGACCAATTGCGGACGCCAGTACGTGTGCGTCAAGTGTAAAGAGGACCATGCGCCCGGACAATGTCAACGAAAAGAGAACACTGGATTAGACGTATGGTGTGCAAACTGCCAGAAAGCAGGCCACCCAGCCAGCTTCAAGGGTTGCCCAACTCTTAAAGCAAAACTCACGGAGAGGAACAAGATATTAAAGGAAAAAAAGGCACAGCAGGAATTTTCTGCAAAATCAGCATGTGTTGTTACCCGACCCGCAGTCAGCTTCGCAGCAATGGTGAAAGGAGGATCAGCGCAGAAACATGGAATTTCCAAAGGCATCCAGCAACAGCAGAAAACAACACCAGCAACAACACCTTAACCCGGACATCAACACCAAATAGTTTACCTACGAGAACACGACCAGTCAAACCGGCAACAGCTCCACCAATGAACCTGAATACTGAAGTTCAAAGGATTTTTGGATCCGACCTGCTTACGGTCATGGAAAAAGCTCGGAGTGCAGTTCCACCGAACTATGCTCAGCTTAGCGAAGGCGAGAAGTCCGTGGCCCTGGCCACCTTCTTATTCCAAATATGCAATTGAAGAAGATTCGCATACTGACGTACAATGTCAATTCATTGTACAGCCTGCACAGGAGGACAGCATTCAACTTATGGATGAAGAACAACAGCCCGGACATCGCCCTAATCAGCGAAACCAATGTGACAAAGAGGAACAACATCGATGTCACTGGATATAAAACCTTCCGCCAGGACAAGAACCAGAACCGAAGAGGGACGGCCATATTTTTAAAGGATAAAATCTCCCCAAACAGCAGTGAAGTTAGCATTCCAGATCTCCGAACAAGTGAAGCCACCGCCATCAAAATAAGGATAGGAGAAGGGGAGGCCCTAACAGTCATTAGAGTCTACTTTAAGTGCAACTCCACCATGGGAAACATCCAGAGTGATCTACATATTCTGAACAATGTGTTGAAACAAACAAGATATGGAATCATAGGCGGTGACTTCAATGCTAGACATCATCAATGGCTGGACACATCCACCAACATTGAAGGAAGAGCAATCATGGACTGGATGGACCAAAATAGTGATAGACATTCTCTGGTGGTAATATCCCAACCCAAACCAACCTTTCCCCGGACACCATCAACATTGGACTTCTTTATGGCATCCTCTAACCTAGTTCATATTCTTCCCGAATTCAGGAATTATATCTGTACAACAGTGTCCACTGACTCGGATCATGAAGCAGTTCAACTTTCAATCAACCTCAATCAACCCGTACTCCTCACAACAGTACCACCAGAGAACTACATCAACCACAGAAGACTTGATATTGAGAGACTCCAGAGAGACGTTGAAGACAACTTGCCCCTGCCACCCTCAAACAGAAATCTTCGAAATGATGAGATCGACAATGCCATCAACAACCTGGAATCAGCTGTCTCTAATGCGGTAGAGAACCAAAAAACACCCAAAACATCAAGAGATAGGTATCAGCACCTTCCGGAGTATGTGCAGAGCTTGTATGCACACAGACAACGACTGAGGAAACGTCTGCAGAGGATCCATCAACGAGAACTAAACACGGCCAGCAATGACTACAGGGTAGTTAAGAGTGAACTACAATGCGTAAACATTATATTCCGTAACTCTATACAGCACCACAACAACATCCAATTTCAGAAGAGATTACAAGCAATAAGACCAGGACCAGATGCCTTTAAAGATATCAGGAAGCTTACAGGGAAAAACGAACCTATCCCGGATACCCTGATACACAACAACATGGATATAACATCAACAGCCCACAAAGCAGAAGCATTTGCCAATTATTTTGAGGAAAACTTCAAACCCAGCCCATCTACGGACCCAGTATTCTTGGAAGAAGTCGAAGCATCTCTACAACTCACCATGCTGCCAAACACGGACCAAACAATATTTTGCGAAGCCAACCCAGCTAACGATCCAGTGAATAGCCCACACCTAAGCAACATCGATGAAGTAGCAGAGATTATCGGCCTTTCCAAACCAAAGAAGTCAGCTGGACTAGATGGATGTTCAAACTACATACTGAAGAGACTACCTCATATAGTAACGGTTTTCCTGGCAATCATCATAAACAACTGCGTCAACAACTGCTACTTTCCCCAAAAGTGGAAGACAGCTAAGATTGTGGCAATCCCCAAGAAGGGTCCCAGGAACATGGTATCTAACTATAGGCCGATATCTCTCCTCAGCAACCTCAGCAAGATCTTGGAAGAAGTCCTACTAAGAAGACTGAAGAAATTCTGCACGGAAAATAACATCATTTCAGACATACAGTTCGGCTTCCGGGAAAAACACTCGACGCTACACCCATTAATTAAATTCCAACAGGACATCACCGTTGCACTAAACAGCCATCGTGTAACCGTCGGATGCTTTCTGGATGTCGAGAAAGCATTCGACAGTGTATGGATAGAAGCCCTTATCCATAAACTGTATCTACAAGGTTTGCCATCGTCACTAATCAAAATCCTTTTTTCTTTTCTCTCTTCTAGAAACTTCTTCGTTCAACTAGAGAACTGCAGATCTTCAATCAAGAGTATCAGAGCTGGAGTTGCCCAAGAATCCAAACTCGGACCATTCCTCTACAGCCTGATGACAAGTGACCAACCTGTTCCAACTGAGTGCGAGACACTTCTTTTTGCTGACGATTCGCTTTCATATGCCACATCTATGTCCCCTTTGATTGCTGTCAAGAAGGTAGAAGCCCACATCCACAGACTGTTCCAATACTACAAGAAATGGGGTATCAGGATTAATACATCCAAGTCTGAGCTTGTGTGCTTCAGAAGACCCTCCAACGGCAGAGGAAGATCAACAGCAAACTGCAGAAATCTTAAGGTAGAACTCCCTGATGGATCGACAATAATGGCCAAGGACAACGTAAAGTACTTAGGAGTACACTTCAACAACTTGCTGAAATTCAATCCCCACTCGAGAGCTGTGTTGAGGAAAGCCAACTTAGCGTTCCATCGGCTTCACCCTTTGATGAAAAGACAGACTGGACTAAGTCAACCAACGAAACTCCTGATCTACAAGCAGCTTCTGAGGCCAGTAATTAGCTACAGTTTTCCTGTATGGTACACCATCTCGAAGTCAGCAATGAAGGAGCTACAACTATTCGAAAGAAAAATCTTAAGGATCTGCACCGGACTTTTTTTCGACCATCAGCGGCAGAAACATTTTAGCAACAAACGACTCTACGAGGAAGCCAAAATAACGACACTGGACAAACATCTGCTTCAATCAGCAAGAAAATTTGTAGCAAGCATCGTCAACCACCCAAACCAACTGATGAGAAGGATGACCACTCAACAACGACATCCCGAACCGAGGTACCTCTGTGCTATGGATATCCTGGATGAGAACCTACAACCAACGGACAACGATGAAGAAGTTTTTTATGCTGACACGCAGTCAGCTCATCACCGCGGCTAAACGCCATCACCACCCAACCCAACTCAAACATACACCACAACATGACAACCGGGACGGAACAACCCGAGATCATCAAAGTCAAACGACTTTTAATTTAAGCTTTCATGTGTCTAATATAATATTTTGTAATCTAAAAACTTGCCATTGTATAATGTAAGGCCCCCTATGTGCCAACAAAACCAAAAATATCATTTATGTACTAGTTATAAGTTATTATATTTAAGACAAATTGTAAATAGAAAGTTCAATAAAAATTAATTGAAATTGATGGAAAATTGCCTTTTGTGGCAGAGCGAGAGCAGGCATTTGACTGGTTCCGGTAACTATCCGGTTCGTCAAATCCATATTTTTGTTGGGCTGATTTCTGGAATCGGCTCAAAAAAAAAGTTGTTTGGTAGGTAATACTTTTGTTTTTAGGGAAAATTTTTGATGAGATAAGTGATGGGTAGGAAAAATCTTCATCGAAAAAAAAAAACAATTCAAACCATGTGCAATGTGCCTTGGTAGGTGGGAGCGAGATAATGAGTAAGAGTTGTTTTAACGTTTCGCCGGCGACGAATCGTGGTGATATTTTTGTGTAATAGTAAAAGTTCATATAAAAAAAAAACATAAACGGTAGGGAATTCTCTCTATAGTATGAAATGAGTGGAGTAGGGTATGTATATGAGTAGGTAAGGTAGGTATAATATTTGTAGCAGAAATAAATGTTTGTATCTACCGAAATTGGTTGGTTTGGTGGTGGGTGTTTGCTGGATGGTAAATGGAAACGAACTTATTTTATAGGCAAGGAGCGTGCACAAGGAGGGGTAATGGGCATTTATGCACCCCTAATAAAAATTATTTTTATTTTTTTTTTCTAAGTAAATTACACAATCAAGGGCGCACGTAAATAGGATGCGGGGTGCTTATTACATGTAAATCGGCGGGTCAACGTAGCCCATCCCAGAACCACTGGTCCCAAGACAACTCATCCCACGCAATTCATCCCACGACCAAACTGGTCCCAAGACAACTCATCCCACGGACAACTCATCCCGGATATGGAATTAAAAATTCCATCGGAGAAAATGGTTCGTGCATTTAATAATTTCGGTCAAAATAGTTTTTCAGAAGGTTTGTGAATTTGAGAGGGATTTTCTGCGAGGATTTTTCTGGGGAACTTAAAAGCAGGAAATTAGTGTAGCACACATAAACGCCAGTGGAGCACTGATCTCTATAATATACTGGATAGCGCATCCATACAAAAAAGTTGAAGCAAATTGAAGAATTGTTATACTGGCCACTCGTACACCAACTGTCAAAATAGATATAAAAAATATACCAAATATAACAAATATAACAATTTTGTGTTTTCAAGATGAGATGATGTCAAGAACAAAAAAAAAGTTGTTTGAGGTTATTTTTTTTGTGAAACAAACAAAATAAAATAGTCAGTCAGTCTTTTTGTTTGTTTTTATTTTTATATTTTTTTTTATATTTTAAACTTGTGAAAAGTGGAAACGAGATCCAGGCACACCGTAAGTTCGTCGAAAAATTTGGGCCTGGTCTGGACGATTATTAACAAGTAGATTTGCAGAACATTCTGCTCATACGAAACCTTCTCAAATGGAAAATAACTATCTTGTTGCAGCCATGGAACAAGATAAATTCATCATTAGAATGTGAAAGGATTCCCACTCACTGTTCAAAAGACACATCCAGGATAAGAAGCTGGACACCCTCGCTCAGATTGTGACTAAGTATGTCCTAATTGATACTTACGAAGAAACAGCACGCAGCAAGGCTCGGTGCGATGGCACAGCGGGTGCAATAATAGGCGAGGGTCTTCACCAGTACGATAAAGTAATAAGTTTTGTTGCTTTCTCTGTAATTCAATAATGACCTACTACAAGTAGTGTACTCCGAGGTTGAATTTTTGTTATAGAGCTTTGGAATCAAAACTTTTTATGCTCCTTTTAAAGGCATCGAGCGAATATTCCAAAATGGTATCAACCACATTTATGGCACTTCCCATTCAATAAAGAAACCCAAAACTTTCTTTGAATATTTAAATTTAAAAAAAACTGAAAAAGGTTTTGGGGTTTCTTTATTGAATGGACAGTTCCACAAATGTGGTTGATACCATTTTGGAATCTGCTCTCGATGCCTTTAAAAGAAGCATAAAAAGTTTTGATTCCAAAGCTCTATAAAAAAAATTCAACCTCGGAGTACACTTGTAGTAGGTCATTATTGAATTACAGAGAAAGCAACAAAACTTAGTACTTTATTGTGCTGGCGAAGAGCTTTGCCTATTATTGCACCCGCTGTGCCATCGCACCGAGCCTTGCTGCGTGCTGTTCCTTCGTAAGTATCAATTAGGAGATACTTACTCACAATCTGAGCGAGGATTTCCAGCTTCTTATCCTGGATGTGTCTCTTGAACAGTGGGTGGGAATCCTTTGACATTCTAATGATGAATTTGTCTTGTTCCATGGCTCCAACAATATCGTTGTTCTCATTTCTCATTTGAGAAGGTTTCGTATAAGCAGAATGTTCTGCAAATCCACTTGTTAATAATCGTCCAGACCAGGCCCAAATTTTTCGACGAACTTGCGGCGTGTCTGGATCTGGTTTCCACTTTTGACAAGTTTAAAAAAATATTTTTGGACCAATATCGGATACAACACAAAAAAAAAAACGAAAAGACTGACTGACTATTTTATTTTGTTGGTTTCACAAAAAAAAAAAAATAACCTCAAACTACTTTTTTTTGTTTCACATAGATGTCAAAATTGGCCACTCAGCCACCTTATGTCATCTTCAATTGGAATGATAAAAACTGTTATACTTGAATGGTATACACTATCCATTATATTCTAGAGATCAGTGCAGTGGAGTAACAAATATAAAAATAGGACGCTATTATTTGTGATTTGTCCATTAAGAATCTAGAGATTGGGTGGCATGTGGATGGGTTTATTTGTACGAGTTCGGATACAAAAAATGTTATGTCATTGGTCATGAAAGGGTGGTTTATAAAAATGTCAACTTCGTTGTTTCTTGACCGATTTCGATGAAACTGACAGAGGTTACAGATGACATAGAGTTATGAAGAAAAAAAAATATTTTCAATACAGGGTGGTTCATAAAAATTTCAACTTCGTTGTTTCTTGACCGATTTCGATGAAACTGGTAGAGGTTATAGCTGAGATGAAGTTATGAAGAAAAAAAATATTTTCAATACAGGGTGGTTCATAAAAATGTCAACTTCGTTGTTTCTTGACCGATTTCGATGAAACTGACAGAGGTTACAGATGACATAGATTTATGAAGAAAAAAAAATATTTTTAATACAGGGCGGGTTAATAAAAATGTAAACTTCGTTGTTTCTTGACCGATTTCGATGAAACTAGTAGAGGTTATAGCTGACATAGAGTTATGAAGAAAAAAAAATATTTTCAATACAGGGTGGTTCATAAAAATGTCAACTTCGTTGTTTCTTAACCGATTTCGATGAAACTGGTAGAGGTTATAGCTGAGATGAAGTTATGTAGAAAAAAAATATTTTCAATACAGGGTGATTCATAAAAATGTCAATTTCGTTGTTTCTTGACCGATTTCGATGAAACTGACAGAGGTTACAGATGACATAGAGTTAGGAAGAAAAAAAAATATTTTCAATACAATTTGATTCATAAAAATGTCAACTTCGTTGTTTCTTGACCGATTTCGATGAAACTGACAGAGGTTACAGATGACATAGAGTTATGAATAAAAAAAATATTTTCAATACAGGGTGGTTCATAAAAACGCCAACTTCGTTGTTTCTTCACCGATTTCGATGAAACTGACAGAGGTTATAGCTGAGCTAGAGTTATGAAGAAAAAATGAATTATTTGGTATTAAAAAACAATACTTCTTATTTTAATATATTTATTTTACTTGTCTAACGAACGTTTTCAAGAAATGCTTTTTTTATCTTAATGTTGATTCTTTTATGATTTAAACACTTAAAAAAAGAAGAAAGTCAAATAAATGCGTTTAGAATTTCGGATAAAAATTTTTTTTTTCGATTGTAATGGTTTTCAGAAATTATGCAATGACTAGCGTTCAAACTTTTTATTTTTGTTCATATTTCTCTCAGTTGTTTGAACAAATTTATGAAAGAAATAATTAGATTTACTTTTGAAACAGAAGTAAATTTTTGTTTACCATTTTCAGATCTTATGGTAAAAAGAATTGACAATTATAATGAATTATATCTGTATCGTAAGCCAACAAACACTGACGGATGCATTTCATCAAATTCTTATCACCCAAAACAAACAAAATTTGCAGCTTTGCACTCTTATTGCTACCGTGCTGTTAATGTTCCTCTCAGCGAAAATAACTACAACAACTATTCATAGAATAGCAAAAGTCAATGGTTATAGTACAAGAATAATAGATTTTTTATTAAAAAAGCAACAGATAAAAAAGAATTAAAAAATTTAACATCATGAACTCCAATTAGAGAAAAAGTTTGCACTTTCATGGGCGGTACATATGAGGCCGTGAGAAGCAGAGTGGCCTAACTGACTTTTTCTCTTTTTTCAGTAAAACGAAAACAAAAATCAGCTCTTTTTGAAACAGTAATAACTGTTAATTGAAGCAAGATATAAATAATTTACTTTTTCTAATAGGTGTAGAAATAAGTACAGAATTCTTTGCAATTCATGTTTTCAATCAAAGTACCGTTTAAACTTATTTTCAAGTCAGTTAGGCCACTATAACACTGCCAAAAAAAAACAAACAATTTAATTCAATGAAGCAGAAAAATAGGCCAAAAGCGTTAATTTAAAAATGCGATTTTTATTTAAATTGTGAAGTTTTTATTTATAAATGAAGAAATCAAAGTAAATTATTCACTTTCTCATGTCTCAGAACATCAAATAGCTTTTATTTCAGTTAAAATCCTTGAATTATCCCTAAAAGCGAAGTAAAATTGTGTTATATTGGAGTTTTGGATGCAAGGACCTCTTTTAGATCTTTTTCTTCTCGGCTTTAATAAGTCTTACATCAGGATATAGAACAGTGTTTTCTTCTGAAATATTTTAGATCATATTTTTACGCTGAAATAATTAAAATATATTGTTTATTAGGGTAAGAGGGACAGTAGCAAAACTGAAGCTATGAGACTTTCCAGGCCTTGCACTCTTAAAAATTTTTATATTATTTATTTATATTAAGTTTTTATTGAAAGGCAGATATTTTGAAAGAAACCTATCTATTCTTCTTAAACTTATGTTTTCAACATATTGTTCTTTTATAAATTGCCCACGGCAAAAAAAATAAAGAAATCATATGAACAACGGTATATTTATGTGGGCTAGTGAAAATGCTATATTAATTTTAATAAATTTAATTAAGGGGAGCCGATCTTAAAGCTTCGGTAGATAATCGGGTTTTAAGACGCTTGGAAAAATCTGAGCGCAAAAAAGGCCTAAGAAAGATAGGCCACTCTGGCACTCAACAATATAAATTTTTTTTGTTTGGCCTAAGTAAAAAATGTGCTTAATTTATATTGCTAAGCCGTTTAATCCAAAACGGCATAAAGACAAAGACATAAGAATTCAATTTTTGTGAAAAACCGGATTACGGTAAAAAGGCAGTTAGGCCACTGTGCTTCTGACGGCCTGATATATAAAAGGATTAACTTATTCTTTTCTTTAATGAGAGTTTTGAATAATTATTCAATAGAACTACTTATCTCCAAATAGTACTGGTAAAATTAAAATATTAATAAGGACAATAAAAGACAAAACGGATACGCTTGATAAATCTGGAATTTGTTCTGTTATTTGTCTAGATTGTGATGAAATCTATACTGGCCACACGAGACGAGTAGCTAAAACAAGATGGCCAAAACACTATAAATTAATTCATTCCAGAACATTTGTTAGCCGATCATATGATAAATAAATAACCAAAATTATTAATGCTTATGAAGAAATGTACATATATCGTACAAAAATTATGAATAAAAATAAAATGTTTGAACTGCTTAAATTCTTAAAAGCATTACCATCGAAAATTCTAAACGCATTTATTCGACGTTCTCTTTTTTTGTAAGTGTTGAAATCATAAAATACAGTCCAACTTCGATAACTCGAACTACTATTATCCACAAAAAAAGTTAGACTTATCAAGACCTCGAGTTATCCAAATTATTGAACACAATTAAACAAATCGATATCTGAAATACAAAGCACACACATTTTGTGCTTTTATTAAGTCTAATACGTTTTATATAAATTTATATATGTTCTTATACCATAATACCCAAAATTATTGCATGTATTTAGTGATTTGGGTCTAAGAATAGTTTTTTTTATTGCGTTTTCTCAAGAAAATCTATAATGCCGTCATAAGCAAAAAAGGCGTATCTCCATTTTTGTAGTTTTGAGATAAATGCATTTTACTGTTTTTGGTTTTCGCACCTTCAAATATTTTTTTTTTTTAATTTAAAAAAATGATTTGTTAGTAAAAAAAACTATGTTATTTTATGATAACCATAAAATTTAGTTATTTTGTGTGTTTTTTAGAGAAAATGGACTGGCGCAATTTTTGCTTAGTAAAATCACCTAAGAAATCGAGATGTGCCTTTTTTGCTTAGTAAAGAAACCTAAAAAATATTTCTTTAAATTTTAATGAAGCGAATTAAATAACTTGAAAATCTTTTTTAACTTTTTTATAACAAAAATAAATTTATTCATAGTATCATATTTAAACTTAACGAATGTAAACAATTTTTTTTTTTCAAAAAACAAAATAAAATAAACAAATATATTCTTAACACATTAAGCAAAAAGGGCACATATGCAGATCATTGTGGCATATGGGCCCTTTTTACTTAGCAATACGCAGATACGCCTTATTTGCTTAGGAAAATAGCAGAAAATGGATATGTGGCAATTTTCACTAATGATTTTGAGCCTTTTACAGTTGGAAATATTTTCTTTTTTTTTCACACAAAAATAAGACACTGTTAATGGTTTCCAAAAATGCCTCTTACTCAATTTATGATTTTTGTATAGGTATCCATTCTAAAAGTTACTTACAATTTAGATTAACAAAAACAATTTTAAATAATCATATTATTTTTTGATCTATATGTGAAATTAAAAATATTTTCATTTTCATTTTGCTATCAACCTGAAGATAAGAAAAGCATTTCTTGAAAACGTTCGTTAGACAAGTAAAATAAATATATTAAAATAAGAAGTATTGTTTTTCAATACCAAATAATACTTTTTTTTCTTCATAACTCTAGCTCAGCTATAACCTCTGTCAGTTTCATCGAAATCGGTGAAGAAACAACGAAGTTGGCGTTTTTATGAACCACCCTGTATTGAAAATATTTTTTTTATTTATAACTCCATCTCAGCTATAACCGCTGTTATGATAACCAATTTTATGAACCACCCTGTATTGAAAATATTTTTTTTGTTCATAACTTCATCTCAGCTATAACCCCTGTCAGTTTCACCGAAATCGGTCAAGAAACAATGAAGTTGACATTTTTATGAACCACCCTTTCATGAACAATGACATAACATTTTTTGTACCCGACCCCGTACTTAAATAAACCCATCCCACATGCCACCCAATCTCTAGATTTTTAATGGAAAAATCACAAATAACAGCGTCCTATTTTTATATTTGTTACTCCACTGGCGTTCATGTGTGCTACACTAATTTCCTGGTTTTAAGTTCCCCAGAAAAATCCCCGCAGAAGATCCCTCTCAAATTCACAAACCTTCTGAGAAACTAATTTGACCGAAATTATTAAATGCACGAACCATTTTCTCCGATGGAAATTTTAATTCCATATCCGGGATGAGTTCCGTGGGATGAGTTGTCTTGGGACCAGTTTGGTCGTGGGATGAATTGCGGGCTCTCATGTGATTGGAGCCTTATGGTCACCTGTCAATGTTCCGTTTTCCTAAGGTTCCTTGTGGCTGGATGCTTTGGAAGCCATTTTTTACGTGTTCAGGCATGTAAATGTCATAAGAAAAGACTTCACTTGATATTTTGTTGTAGTTCGTTGTGGTGTGATAAGAGAAGTAGACTTTAGACCTCTGTATAATACTGTAACGATGAAATCACCACCTAACTACTTTCGGAACAAACAAAGAGCCAAGTACAAAAATACTCTAATCGAAGACAACAACCATCTATAAAAATTCCCGAGAGAGCGCGCCCATCTCTCTCTGGGGAAAAATGCGCTGAATGGAAGAGTGGAGAGAACGCCATCTCTCTCGTTGGAATGGAACCTTCTAGATGGATTTTGTGCCAGTACTTTCGAGTAGAGTCCCAAACCTCTCAGCTCACTATATAAGGAGAAACTTTTGAGCACAGACTACAGTTTATTTTTGAAAGCGAAAGTGTAAAGTTCAAAGATAAGTCTTAACTACATTGGCCACTTTTTGCAAAATTACAAAAGTAAAAATATGTTTTTTCCCACTAGCGCAGTTGTTTTGTGAAAAAGAATGTGTACAATTCTTTTTAAACCAAAATTTAAGCTTTCTGCATCATTTTCATAAGTTTTCCAGTGAGAAAAACTATCCCAAAATGAGTTTGAAAATTTTCACTTTTTTGGCTTATGTAGTTAAGGCTTTAAAAGTATCCGGAAGTGAATATAAGTTGCATACTATTGAGATTAATGATTAATAAAATATTTGAAGTGAAGTAAAGTGTGTTTAATTTAAAAGGAAATAATTGACGGTTGACAGTTAAAAAGAAATAAGTTTTATATCGAACCGTGGTAAAACGTTACAATACTGTAACGTTTTACCACGGTTCGATATAAAACTTATTTATTTTAACTGTCAACCGTCAATTATTTCCCTTTTTAAATTAAACACACTTTACTTCACTTCAAATATTTTATTAATCACCAATCTCAATAGTATGCAACTTAAATTCACTTCCGGATACTTTTAACTTCCAACTTTACACTTTCGCTTTCAAAAATAAACTGTATCTGTGCTCAAAAAGTTTCTCCTTATATAGTGAGCTGAGAGGTTCGGGACTCTACTCGAAAGTACTGGCACAAAAGCTTCTGGAAGGTTCCATTCCAATGAAGAGAGATGGCGTTCTCTCCACTCTTCCATTCAGCGCATTTTCCTCCTGAGAGCGATGGGCGCGCTCTCTCGGGATTTTTTTATAAATGGTTGTTGTCTTTGATAAGGGTATTTTTGTACTTGGCTCTTTGTTTGTTCCGAAAGTAGTTAGGTGCTGATTTCATCGTTACATTGCCCCCCTCCTAAGATTGATCGTCCCGAACAATTCTGTCGCTCCTTTCACCATTATAACGATGCAAACGGTCACAATGAACTACTTTCAGTTTCCCTCTTACTCCTCTCTGTATACGGTAGACCACATCATTTAGTCTCTTCACAACAGTGTAGGGTCCTTCCCAGTTCTGTTGAAGCTTTGGTGACAGTCCCTTTTGTCGATGGGGATTGTAAAACCACACGATGTCTCCTTCTTGAAATCCTGTTGTTATTGCTCGGGCATCATAACGTGTTTTTATCCGATCACTAGATGTTTTTATGAATGCTCTGGTTCGTTGATGAATGTCAATGAGCCTTTCTTTGAGGTTATCCACATATTCTTCTGTTCGTTGTGGCTCAATTGTCCGGCATCCAAATTTCACCTCACTAGGCAGTCGTATTGACGTTCCAAACAAGATTTCCGATGGTGTATGTCCTGTCGAGCTATGTACTGCACTCCTATATGCCATTAGGAATAATGGAATATGTCTATCCCAGTCTCGTTGGTAGTCGCCGACAACCTTAGATAGATGTTCCTTTAGCGTCCGGTTGAATCGCTCGACCATCCCATCAGATTGTGGATGAAGCGGCGTTGTCCTCGTCTTTTTAATGCCAAGGAGCGAACAAACTTCCTGGAAGATGTTAGATTCGAAGTTCCTTCCTTGGTCGGAATGAAGTTCCATCGGTACGCCGAACCTGCTCACCCAATTGAAGACAATCTGATCCACAACTGTTTTGGTTTCTTGGTTTGGGATGGCAAATGCCTCAGGCCACTTGCTGAAGTAATCCATGACTACAAGGATGTATCGGTTTCCACTGTTGGTCTCAGGAAAAGGGCCTGCGACGTCTACTGCAATCCTTTCGAAAGGCGTGCCTACGTTGTATTGTTGCATTTTACTTTGAAGCTTCCTACCTGGGCCTTTGCTAGCAGCACAAGTATCACATTTTCGGCACCACTTTTCGACGTCCTCTCTTGCATGTAGCCAGTAGAAGCGTTGTCGTATCTTTTCCAAAGTCTTATTGACTCCCAAATGACCTCCGGAAGCTCCGTCATGCATCTCTCGAAGAACGTCATTAACCTTGGACCGAGGAACGACCAGCTGCATCACATAGGACTTACCGTCTGCGGATTCCCACTTACGCCTTAGAACACCTTCCTCCACATGAAGTGAGTCCCATTGTGCCCAATATGCTTTCAGGGCCGGACTTCTGTCGGAGATGTCACACCACTCTGGTTTTTCTTGGTGTTCTTTCCACGCAAGAATGGGCTCTATGTCCGAGTCTTCTTGTTGGGCAGTCCTTAGTTCTTCATTACTCCAACCGTAAATGGGATCAGCTCTTATTCGTTGGACGGCAATCATTTCCTTTTCTTCTTGGCGTGTGCAATGTTTGCAGTCCTGTTTGCAAGGCCGTCGAGATAATGCGTCTGCGTTTGAATGCAACTTTCCTCTTCGATGTTGAATTTGGTAGTCATATGTCTGTAGTCTCTCGATCCACCTTGCTACTTGACCTTCAGGATTTTTAAAGTTCAGAAGCCAATTGAGTGCTCCATGGTCTGTTCGAAGAAGGAACTTCTGTCCATAGATGTACTTATGGAAGTGTTTTGTTGCCAATATCAGAGCTAGAAGTTCCCTTCTGGTCACGCAATAATTCCGTTCTGGCTTCGAGAGTACCTTACTGTAGTAGGCGACAACCTTTTCTTCTCCGTCGTGGACTTGTGACAGTACAGCTCCAATTCCGACATTACTTGCATCCGCGTCAATAATAAAAGGTTTCCCTGGAGTAGGGTAGGTAAGCACAGGAGCATTGCATAAACGCAGCTTTAACTCCTGGAAGCTTTTCTCACACTCACCTGACCATTTGAACGGCTTTCCTTTTTCTGTAAGCTGATGCAAGCTTTTGGCGATTCCAGCAAAATCCTTCACAAAACGCCGGTAGTATGTGGCTAGGCCAAGGAAGCTTCGGAGTTGATGTTTGTCCTGTGGTGTTGGGCAATTCTTCACAGTGTCAACTTTTTCAGGATCAGTCTTTACTCCTTGGGATGAGATGATGTGTCCCAAATATTTAACTTCGGTCTTGAAAAGAGCACATTTATCTGGATTAAGCTTGAGGTGTGCTTCTCGAAGCCTCTGGAATACAGCTTTTAGGTTGTCACAATGTTCGTCAAAAGTTTTCCCATACACGATGACATCGTCCAAATAGACCAGGCAAGATTTCCAAGTAAGTCCTTGTAAAACGCATTCCATCAAACGCTCAAATGTAGCCGGAGCGTTGCACAGTCCAAATGGCATCACTTTGAATTGCCACAGACCGTTTTCTGTGGAGAAAGCTGTCTTTTCACGATCTTCTGGATGAATTTCTACCTGCCAGTAGCCGCTCTTTAGGTCTAATGTAGAGAACCATTTAGCACCTTCCATTGCATCTAAAGTATCGCTGATTCTGGGCAGAGGATAGCTGTCTTTCTTTGTCACATCGTTCAGCCTTCTGTAGTTCACACAAAATCCGTCCTTCTTTTTGACAAGGACCACTGGCGATGCCCAAGGGCTTTTAGAGTTTTCGATCAGCCCATCTTTCTTCATGCTTGATATCATCTCTTCAACTTCGGCTTGTTTGGCTAGGGGGAGACGTCTTGCTGGTTGACGAATCGGTCTGGCGTCTCCTGTGTCGATCCGATGCTGCACAAGTTGTGTTCGACCATACTGCCCACTTGGTGAAGAAAATATGTCAGCATACTCATGAAGAAGGCTACCGGCAATACTTAGTTGATGTTGACTAAGATTGGTTGAGTTAAGGATTTTTGCCTTTAGTTGTTCGCAGTTCGCAGGCTTCTTCGTGTCCTCTTCTGTGATCTTAGTTATCACAGACACAGGTTCACATTTTCCGACTATTTCTCCTTTTCTCAACTTAACTTCGTACGGTTTGATGTTCAGAATCCGTACAGGTACCATGTTGTTCTTTGGTGCCACAAGAGTCTTCCCAACGATGATGTTTTGGGAGCCTTGGTCAGTATCTGGTTCCACCATGAGGTATCGATGACCACCCAAATCGCCTTTTATTTTAGTCCAAACGAACACTTCAGAAGAAGACGGCAAGCATATGTCTTCTTTGATGACACTTCTTAGAGTTGATGATTTTTCATCACCATAAAGCATAGGAATCTCTACATTTTGATAACTAAGAACTTGCTTACCAATATCCAGAATTATTCCATGTTCTTTCATGAAGTCGATTCCAATGATGCACTCGTCACATATATCTGATACCAAAAACAGATGTGAAAACTCCAGTTCTGCCAAACGAATCGGAAGACGAACTTCTCCGTACACTTTTGCTGCCTCTCCTGTAGCTGTTTTCAGACGATAGCTATTGGTGTTATGCAGCCATGTCATATTGACCAAGTCCCTTCTTACAATGGAGGCAGTGGCACCTGTGTCGATTGTAGCCACGTGTTTCTTGCCGTTTAACGTCGCCTCCACAGTCAGACTTTTGTTGTTTCGTTTAGTCTGTGAGACCTGGACAGTGGTTCTGGGACCATCGATACTTCTTACCTGTTTTTCTGGTTGTGGAACAAGTCGAGTAAGAGGAGCGTTGGTGTAATTGCCACGTTGTTCTCTGTTGTTTTCTCTGCTTCCACAATGGTGACATGCAGCTTTTCTTGGTGGCAATCTGCACTGCCACTGAAGATGCCCGGTACTGTTACAATTCCAGCATCGAACAGGTCCGTCTCGCTGATTTCTTTGGAATGCGATTCTCTGACAGGAGCATTCTTCAACTTCTATTTCTCTTACCCGAAGAACTTCTCGAGATGCTTGTTCTGCTGCTTCCATAGTTAGAGCGAACGCCAATGCTTCAGGAAGCGTGCGTTTTCCGGCAGTTCGAATCGCTCGCTGAAGGTTGATGTCGGATACAGCGCGGACAAATGCTTCTGTTGCGAACTGGTTTATTATTTCCTCTCCTGCAGTTGGATATGCCAGGTGAGCCAGCCGTTCGATATCTGCTTGAAGTTGTTGCAGACTTTCTCCTCTTTTCTGAACTCTGGTATTGAGTTGGACGCGGAAGACTTCTTGCATATGGCCATCTCCAAATCGTTTGTCAATGGCCTGCACAAGAGCCGTGTCTGCTGGTATGGTTTGCAATAATTCAGCAGCAGGTCCTCTTAGTGCAAGCGTCAGAGCTATGAACTTGTCTTCGTCATCCCATCCATTTGTCGCTGCAGCTGCCTCAAATTGTTTCTTGTAGATTGACCAAGAAGTTTGTCCATCAAAGGTTGGCGGATGCATTTCCTTTCGCTTTGGAAGTTCGCTAGAACTTTCTCGAATCTTCATTTTTCGAACCTTCTCCAACTCCTTGGTAATGCTTTCAAATTTGTCTTCGACCTTCTCGAATTTGGCTTCTACTGTCGAAAATTGTTTTTCGACACGCTCGTCAAGAGCAACAAATTTGTTTTCGAAAGTATCGAGCTTACCGTCGAGGAAAATTTTCTGTTCCTCAAATCGTTCAAGAAGATTTTTTTCTTGTTTTTCTAGAAGATTCTTTTGCTCAACACTTTGTTTTTCCATTTTTTCGAGAAGATTCTTCTGTTCGTTCTTTTGTTCTGTACGTTGTTCTTCGAAACGTTTGAGAAGATTTTGTTCTTGATTTTCGAGAAGGTTCTTTTGCTCTTTTCTTTGTTCTCTGCTGGGCGAGCAGCAGAGCCATCATATTGGTCATATCTGAACTAGTACTTACTTGCTCTTCCTCCATTTCAATCGTGAAAATAAACGAGTCTGGGTTTTCTCCTTGTTGTCTTAAATGTTCCTGCAGATGAATAATGAGGTCATTTTTTGATCCAGCAGTAGGAAGACCTCGTTTGTTTAGTTCTGCTTTAAGTTCAACACAATTTAAATCATTCAAAATTTTACCCATTGTCTGTTTATTTATTTAAAAACACACACGCACTTTTTATTTTAAGTTAATTTACTTAAATGCACAGATAAAATAAGTTTTATCCCTTATTCTGACACCAATGTAACGTTTTACCACGGTTCGATATAAAACTTATTTATTTTAACTGTCAACCGTCAATTATTTCCCTTTTTAAATTAAACACACTTTACTTCACTCCAAATATTTTATTAATCACCAATCTCAATAGTATGCAACTTAAATTCACTTCCGGATACTTTTAACTTCCAACTTTACACTTTCGCTTTCAAAAATAAACTGTATCTGTGCTCAAAAAGTTTCTCCTTATATAGTGAGCTGAGAGGTTCGGGACTCTACTCGAAAGTACTGGCACAAAAGCTTCTGGAAGGTTCCATTCCAATGAAGAGAGATGGCGTTCTCTCCACTCTTCCATTCAGCGCATTTTCCTCCTGAGAGAGATGGGCGCGCTCTCTCGGGATTTTTTTATAAACTAACTACTAACTACTTTCGGAACAAACAAAGAGCCAAGTACAAAAATACCCTTATCAAAGACAACAACCATTTATAAAAAAAAATCCCGAGAGAGCGCGCCCATCTCTCTCAGGGGAAAATGCGCTGAATGGAAGAGTGGAGAGAACGCCATCTCTCTTCATTAGAATGGAACCTTCCAGAAGCTTTTGTGCCAGTACTTTCGAGTAGAGTCCCGAACCTCTCAGCTCACTATATAAGGAGAAACTTTTTGAGCACAGACACAGTTTATTTTTGAAAGCGAAAGTGTAAAGTTCGAAGTTAAAAGTATCCGGAAGTGAATTTAAGTTGCATACCATTGAGATTGATGATTAATAAAATATTTGAAGTGAAGTAAAGTGTGTTTAATTTAAAAGGGAAATAATTGACGGTTGACAGTTAAAAAGAAATAAGTTTTATATCGAACCTTGGTAAAACGTTACATTGGTGTCAGAATAAGGGATAAAACTTATTTTATCTGTGCATTTAAGTAAATTAACTTAAAATAAAAAGTGCGTGTGTTTTTTTTTTTTTAAATAAATAAACAGACAATGGGTAAAATTTTGAATGATTTAAATTGTGTTGAACTTAAAGCAGAACTAAATAAACGAGGTCTTCCTACTGCTGGATCAAAAAATGACCTCATTATTCGTCTGCAGGAACATTTAAGACAACAAGTTGAAAACACAGACACGTTTATTTTCACGATTGAAATGGAGGAAGAGCAAGTAAGTACTAGTTCAGATATGACCAATATGATGGCTCTGCTGCTCGCCCAGTTCGAAGAACAAAGAAAAGAGCAAAAGAACCTTCTCGAAAATCAAGAACAAAATCTTCTCAAACGTTTCGAAAAACAAAGTGTAGAGCAAAAGAATCTTCTAGAAAAACAAGAAAAAAATCTTGAACGATTTGAGGAACAGAAAATTCTCCTCGACGGTAAGCTCGATACTTTTGAGAACAAATTTGTTGCTCTTGACGAGCGTGTCGAAAAACAATTTTCAAAAGTAGACGCGAAAATCGAGAACGTTCAAGATAAGTTTGAGACAATGGAAAATAAAATTCAGAGCATCACGACGGAACTAGATAGAGTTCGGAAAATGAAGATTCGAGAAAGTTCTGGCGAAATTCCAAAGCGAAAGGAAATGCATCCACCAACCTTTGACGGACAAACTTCTTGGTCGATTTACAAGAAGCAGTTTTAGGCAGCCGCAGCAACAAATGGCTGGGATGACGAAGACAAATTTATAGCTCTGACGCTTGCCCTTAGAGGACTTGCTGCTGAATTATTGCAAACCATACCAGCAGACAAGAACGGCAACTTCAAGGCTCTTGTACAGGCCATTGACAAACGTTTTGGAGATGGCCATATGCAAGAAGTCTTCCGCGTCCAACTCAATACCAGAGTCCAGAAAAGAGGAGAAAGTCTGCAACAACTTCAAGCAGATATCGAACGGCTGGCTCACCTGGCATATCCAACTGCAGGAGAGGAAATAATAAACCAGTTCGCAACAGAAGCATTTGTCCGCGCTGTATCTGACATCAACCTTCAGCGAACGATTCGAACTGCCGGAAAACGCACGCTTCCTGAAGCACTGGCGTTCGCTCTAACTATGGAAGCAGCAAAACAGGCTTCACAAGGAATCCATCGGGTAAGAGAAATAGAAGTTGAAGAATGCTCCTGTCAGAGAACCGCATTCCAAAGAAGTCAGCGAGACGGACCTGTTCGATGCTGGAATTGTAATAATACCGGGCATCTTCAGTGGCAGTGCAGATTGCCACCAAGAAAAGCTGCATGTCACCATTGTGGAAGCAGAGAAAACAACAGAGAACAACGTGGCAATTACACCAACGCTCCTCTTACTCGACTTGTTCCACAACCAGAAAAACAGGTAAGAAGTATCGATGGCCCCAGAACCACTGTCCAGGTCTCACAGACTAATCGAAACAACAAAAGTCTGACTGTGGAGGCGACGTTAAACGGCAAGAAACACGTGGCTACAATCGACACAGGTGCCACTGCCTCCATTGTAAGAAAGGACTTGGTCAAGATGACATGGCTGCATAACACCAATAGCTATCGTCTGAAAACTGCTACAGGAGAGGCAGCAAAAGTGTACGGAGAAGTTCGTCTTCCGATTCGTTTGGCAGAACTGGAGTTTTCGCATCTGTTTTTGGTAGCAGATATATGTGACGAGTGCATCATTGGAATCGACTTCATGAAAGAACATGGAATAATTCTGGATATTGGTAAGCAAGTTCTTAGTTATCAAAATGTAGAGATTCCTATGGTTTATGGTGATGAAAAATCATCAACTCTAAGAAGTGTCATCAAAGAAGACATATGCTTGCCGTCTTCTTCTGAAGTGTTCGTTTGGGCTAAAATAAAAGGCGATTTGGGTGGTAATCGATACCTCATGGTGGAGCCAGATACTGACCAGGGCTCCCAAAACATCATCGTTGGGAAGACTCTTGTGGCACCAAAGAACAACATGGTACCTGTACGGATTCTGAACATCAAACCGTACGAAGTTAAGTTGAGAAAAGGAGAAATAGTCGGAAAATGTGAACCTGTGTCTGCGATAACTAAGAT
The DNA here is from genome assembly GCA_947049315.1 of Epistrophella euchroma. NCBI lineage: Eukaryota > Metazoa > Arthropoda > Insecta > Diptera > Syrphidae > Epistrophella > Epistrophella euchroma. The sequence continues at coordinate 85,320,201 of OX346245.1, read as the reverse complement.
CACAGAAGAGGACACGAAGAAGCCTGCGAACTGCGAACAACTAAAGGCAAAAATCCTTAACTCAACCAATCTTAGTCAACATCAACTAAGTATTGCCGGTAGCCTTCTTCATGAGTATGCTGACATATTTTCTTCACCAAGTGGGCAGTATGGTCGAACACAACTTGTGCAGCATCGGATCGACACAGGAGACGCCAGACCGATTCGTCAACCAGCAAGACGTCTCCCCCTAGCTAAACAAGCCGAAGTTGAAGAGATGATATCAAGCATGAAGAAAGATGGGCTGATCGAAAACTCTAAAAGCCCTTGGGCATCGCCAGTGGTCCTTGTCAAAAAGAAGGACGGAAGCACTCGATTTTTTGTGGACTACAGAAGGCTGAACGATGTGACAAAGAAAGACAGCTATCCTCTGCCCAGAATCAGCGATACTTTAGATGCAATGGAAGGTGCTAAATGGTTCTCTACATTAGACCTAAAGAGCGGCTACTGGCAGGTAGAAATTCATCCAGAAGATCGTGAAAAGACAGCTTTCTCCACAGGAAACGGTCTGTGGCAATTCAAAGTGATGCCATTTGGACTGTGCAACGCTCCGGCTACATTTTAGCGTTTGATGGAATGCGTTTTACAAGGACTTACTTGGAAATCTTGCCTGGTCTATTTGGACGATGTCATCGTGTATGGGAAAACATTTGACGAACATTGTGACAACCTAAAAGCTGTATTCCAGAGGCTTCGAGAAGCACACCTCAAGCTTAATCCAGATAAATGTGCTCTTTTCAAGACCGAAGTTAAATATTTGGGACACATCATCTCATCCCAAGGATTAAAGACTGATCCTGAAAAAGTTGACACTGTGAAGAATTGGCCAACACCACAGGACAAACATCAACTCCGAAGCTTCCTTGGCCTAGCCACATACTACCGGCGTTTTGTGAAGGATTTTGCTGGAATCGCCAAAAGCTTGCATCAGCTTACAGAAAAGGGAAAGCCGTTCAAATGGTCAGGTGAGTGTGAGAAAAGCTTCCAGGAGTTAAAGCTGCGTTTATGCAATGCTCCTGTGCTTACCTACCCTACTCCAGGGAAACCTTTTATTATTGACGCGGATGCAAGTAATGTCGGAATTGGAGCTGTACTGTCACAAGTCCACGACGGAGAAGAAAAGGTTGTCGCCTACTACAGTAAGATACTCTCGAAGCCAGAACGGAATTATTGCGTGACCAGAAGGGAACTTCTAGCTCTGATATTGGCAACAAAACACTTCCATAAGTACATCTATGGACAGAAGTTCCTTCTCCGAACAGACCATGGAGCACTCAATTGGCTTCTGAACTTAAAAAATCCTGAAGGTCAAGTAGCAAGGTGGATCGAGAGACTACAGACATATGACTACCAAATTCAACATCGAAGAGGAAAGTTGCATTCAAACGCAGACGCATTATCTCGACGGCCTTGCAAACAGGACTGCAAACATTGCACACGCCAAGAAGAAAAGGAAATGATTGCCGTCCAACGAATAAGAGCTGATCCCATTTACGGTTGGAGTAATGAAGAACTTAGGACTGCCCAACAAGAAGACTCGGACATAGAGCCCATTCTTGCGTGGAAAGAACACCAAGAAAAACCAGAGTGGTGTGACATCTCCGACAGAAGTCCGGCCCTGAAAGCATATTGGGCACAATGGGACTCACTTCATGTGGAGGAAGGTGTTCTAAGGCGTAAGTGGGAATCCGCAGACGGTAAGTCCTATGTGATGCAGCTGGTCGTTCCTCGGTCCAAGGTTAATGACGTTCTTCGAGAGATGCATGACGGAGCTTCCGGAGGTCATTTGGGAGTCAATAAGACTTTGGAAAAGATACGACAACGCTTCTACTGGCTACATGCAAGAGAGGACGTCGAAAAGTGGTGCCGAAAATGTGATACTTGCGCTGCTAGCAAAGGCCCAGGTAGGAAGCTTCAAAGTAAAATGCAACAATACAACGTAGGCACGCCTTTCGAGAGGATTGCAGTAGACGTCGCAGGCCCTTTTCCTGAGACCAACAGTGGAAACCGATACATCCTTGTAGTCATGGATTACTTCAGCAAGTGGCCTGAGGCATTTGCCATCCCAAACCAAGAAACCAAAACAGTTGTGGATCAGATTGTCTTCAATTGGGTGAGCAGGTTCGGCGTACCGATGGAACTTCATTCCGACCAAGGAAGGAACTTCGAATCTAACATCTTCCAGGAAGTTTGTTCGCTCCTTGGCATTAAAAAGACGAGGACAACGCCGCTTCATCCACAATCTGATGGGATGGTCGAGCGATTCAACCGGACGCTAAAGGAACATCTATGTAAGGTTGTCGGCGACTACCAACGAGACTGGGATAGACATATTCCATTATTCCTAATGGCATATAGGAGTGCAGTATATAGCTCGACAGGACATACACCATCGGAAATCTTGTTTGGAACGTCAATACGACTGCCTAGTGAGGTGAAATTTGGATGCCGGACAATTGAGCCACAACGAACAGAAGAATATGTGGATAACCTCAAAGAAAGGCTCATTGACATTCATCAACGAACCAGAGCATTCATAAAAACATCTAGTGATCGGATGAAAACACGTTATGATGCCCGAGCAATAACAACAGGATTTCAAGAAGGAGACATCGTGTGGTTTTACAATCCCCATCGACAAAAGGGACTGTCACCAAAGCTTCAACAGAACTGGGAAGGACCCTACACTGTTGTGAAGAGACTAAATGATGTGGTCTACCGTATACAGAGAGGAGTAAGAGGGAAACTGAAAGTAGTTCATTGTGACCGTTTGCATCGTTATAATGGTGAAAGGAGCGACAGAATTGTTCGGGACGATCAATCTTAGGAGGGGGGCAATGTAACGATGAAATCAGCACCTAACTACTTTCGGAACAAACAAAGAGCCAAGTACAAAAATACCCTTATCAAAGACAACAACCATTTATAAAAAAAAATCCCGAGAGAGCGCGCCCATCTCTCTCAGGGGAAAATGCGCTGAATGGAAGAGTGGAGAGAACGCCATCTCTCTTCATTGGAATGGAACCTTCCAGAAGCTTTTGTGCCAGTACTTTCGAGTAGAGTCCCGAACCTCTCAGCTCACTATATAGAAAAACTTTTTGAGCACAGACACAGTTTATTTTTGAAAGCGAAAGTGTAAAGTTCGAAGTTAAAAGTATCCGGAAGTGAATTTAAGTTGCATACCATTGAGATTGATGATTAATAAAATATTTTAAGTGAAGTAAAGTGTGTTTAATTTAAAAGGGAAATAATTGACAGTTGACAGTTAAAAAGAAATAAGTTTTATATCGAACCTTGGTAAAACGTTACAATACATAAAACTTGTATATTTCCTTGAGAAACACGTCCGTATAAATCATTTTTTAACAATTTATCTGTGTCTTGTACATACATGAAAACTGAATATTGTTAAAGAGTAAATAATTTAATTTAACGTGGGGTGTCCATGACTAAAACAAAATGTTCAATAAATTCAGATACCGACACAGGTATCCATTACTAGTGCGGTTGGACATTTTTGGGATTTTAGTTGTGGACACCATCATAATTTTCCTTCTTTTTGCTTTAATTATTTTAAAACTGCTTTTATTTAAAAAATGCCAAATCAAAATCAAAAAAATCCGGCAAGCATGATCACACTCAAAATATAAATGTTAAAAAAGAGCCAAGTTCCCCATGTATACTACAAAAACCTGTATGTAAATCAGTCGTGAAAAGTAATTAGATCTAAAAGTACGCAAAGTTCTAAGTTTATGAAAGTTTAATAGCGCACAATTTTAAACAGCCTTATGTTAAGGTATTAGCATGATACTATTTAACAATTTTCTAACTTTAAAACTCTTTACTAAAATATTGTTAGTTTTAAACATTTTCTAACTAGTATCATACTAAACCTATTTTTCTAGCTGAACACGCCTAAAACAGTGGCCCATTTTCGCAATTGTAGCTGCCAAAGTGACCCTTGGATTTAGTATGATACTAAAAAGATAAAATAGGCATTTGGCGATTTTAACTTTAGTATAATGTTAAAAAGATAATACGATGCTAACTCGTTTAAGATTTGGAAAGCATGTTTTTAACCTAGCATTCTTACTAAAAATGCTTAAACATCATACTAAATCGTCTAAAAATCACTAAGATGGATGCAGTGCAGGGAAAGTTATGAATTTTTAAACTCAAAATTTCGCTTAAGGGTGTCGGTTACTGGGTATCTTACCCTATTTATTACAAAAACTAAAATTTGAAAGAAAAATTATCTTTAAAATACCAAATTGTCTTCTTCTTCATAAATGTTTCGCTTCCATCTAGTAACACGAAAAAAGATATTTTCACCCCCTGAGGATCGTCGGATCTTCGCTTCAAGCTTCAATATTTCATACTTTCAAAGGATGTTTCGAATTATGACAGCTGGGTTTGTTTAGTCATCATACGAGGTATTGTATTGGGCATGGACGTATTATATATGGACTGCTAGTTGCTTACCTCAAGTTGGTACCATTTTTATCTCAGTCGGTTTTGGCGACATTAGCGCCAGAAATTGCAACTAGCGGAAAAAATGAAACCTCAATTTTAATATTGAGTACGTTCAATAAAAAATCTGAAATTTCATAATCTGAAAATTAATGGGGTTTTCCATTTTTGGTAAAATAAATCAATTTATTTTTGATTTGGATTTGTCAAAAACACAATTTCCCCTCTCTTTGCTTTACTTTGTGCAAAATCAATTGATCTATTTTTGATTTTAAATCGAATTTGCAAATCTAAATTTTTCGGCAGATTTACCCCTCCTTGTACTAATACCAACATAAATCCAGCTGTCAGCTTCCAAATGTTTTTCGTTGATATTTCGGTTGTGAAAATTATGTTGAAAAATGTCTAGAATAATTGCTGATAAATAAAGTGTAGCAGTTTAAAATGAACCGGCAACTTTATCAAGTTCATATTTCTCTACTAAAATTAAATCAAGGGATGAAGATTTTTTTGAAATATTGACATAGAGGCTATAATGCGCAAACACAGTGACAAAAATAAATAAATTTTAAATTGTGTTCCATTCGCCACAAAATAAATCAATTTTTTCATTAAAACCTAAATTTACCAATGGAAAATCCCATAAGATTTTTTTCTTTGAACGAAAAAAGAAAATCAGAAATTAAAGTCAAATTCTCGTAATTACTTATTGAATTTTCATTGAAGCCAAATTAAAAGAGAACTTTATATATTCGTAAATTGTTAATTTAGCATGAGCTTTGTAGATGAAATTTTATGTAAAAAGATTAACAAAAGGTTTAATTTTTATTAGTTGTGTTTTGTTGAACTAGTTACTGTGCCGATTCTGCAATGTTCCACATTAAGCCATAGAGTTACTGAAGAGCAAATGTGCTGTTAACTTGTTGTTGGTAGAATTTGCATGTGAAAATTTTGCTTAATGTGAAAAATTTCTGAATGTGCACATTAAGGAGTTGAACAAAACACACCTATTATGTAGTAAAGTTGTTTTAATTTCAATGAAAAATTGTTCCACAATAATCCGATGGAGAATTATGGGAATCATTCCTTTTATTTAAAGAGTCACTAAACATTAACAAAAAGTTCTTTTAATCAAATAAGTAAGTGTACAATTTTATTATAAAAACTTATAAGCACAAATCAACGACTAACACCGAAAATCATAAAGTTCAACTTTGATGTGTAGCACTTCAGCTCTTTTAACACTTCCCCCACCAAAAACAACAGTCATCTGAATTTTCAGATGAAATTTCAGTATAAATGTAACTAAACGTAACTAAAAGTTACTAAAATTCATCTTAATTTTTATGACAGCTGGCCAATCAGAAGCTCAAAAAATTCAGAAATCTGAAATTTCAGATGTAAAACGTAATGGATTGAACGCGGCCACTGAAAAAAGTAATAAGAAGCAAAATACCATAGATGTCGCACATTTCTATGCATGAAATTTAAAAATGTCAGTTATTGATTATTGTTAAATACTATTTTTTGAATTTTTAAAAACAGATGCCGCAAGGTTCTATGTAAATATTTTTAAGTTCATTTTTTTTTCCTGAAGTGTAGGGTTTGGAGCTAGCATCGCTATCTCTTATTTTGGCAACATTTTTATGACACATCTTGTATGGAACTGACATTAGACTAGCAGTCCATATAATATACGTCCATGGTATTGGGTATGCTAGCTTTTCAATTTGGTATGCTAGTTTTTAATTTTTTCTTCAACATGCTTTTGTTCTACCTACATCTGTACCTATATTTGTCTTGCCTGTGCCCGCACTCAACGATTTTTAACTTGGCCATGTTTCGTCCTACTTATAATTCATTTACGGTCTTAAAAAGAAGAGTAATAGCCCTTTCCAACGGTGTATAAGTTAATAATCAATACAATTTCTCACACTCCTATACTTACCAACTTCTTTTATTTACTTATTTAAATCGGACAATAATTTCTGTAGAGTAATAGCCCTTTTCAACGATGTATACAAATATGTAGTACGGACAATAATGTAGATTTATTAAGATCATTGTATATACATTCTATAGTATTCTCATGAAAGCGAAAGATAGTGGCGACGTCTATAGCGGCGATTAAGAAGCTCTCAGCTGTAGAGATTGGAGATTAACGAAGGGGAATTTCAAGCAAGAAATGCCGATAATAATAAAACGAGAACGCTACATACAAAATTCACTGCAGTCAAAGTGAGAGAAGAAAAAGACAATTTTCTCTATTTTGTTTTGGGTTGGGGATTTTCTTTACATTTTTGTTTGCCAAGAGAGCTTGTTTTTTTAGGATCTTTTTATTTTTACCTTCGGTTTGTGTTGCTCTTCTGTTATGTTGTTGTTGTAGCGTAGCTGACGTAGGTAGGTATAGAAAATTCTTGTATGTGTTTGAGGAATACGAAAAAAGAATTTTGTCTGCCAGTATTTTGCTATTTTGTGAAGGATCTTGCTTCGTATGTGTTGTTGTTGTTGTTTTTGGGTAGCAAGAGTATTCATGGGAATTTGAGGAGTATAAGAAAAAAAATTTTAAGAGTTCAGTTTTTTGTTTAGGAGTTTTATTACATTTTTTTCTTTTGGGCTGAGAAAACGAGGTGCAGGTATGTATGTGTGTGTTGGCGATTTTTTTCAAGTAGGTAGGTAGAAAGGTTCTGATTTTGTTTAGGAATTTTTTGTAAGGAATTTGTCGGTTGGTTGTCTTTGCAAGTTAAAGGTTTTTTTTATCTTGATTCTTTTGACTTCTTGACCTATATTGTGATCTGAATGTTATTGATTTTCTAGGTAGCTTGTGCAGGTTTACGTATGTAGGTACACAAAATGTTTGAAAGTTTGAAAGAGGTTGTGGTGGTGATGGTTCACAGTAGTGTTGTTATTTTTTTTTTCTGGGTACCTATCTTGTGCAAGTATATGTAGGCAAGCAAAATGTTTGGAAGTTGGAGTAAAAAAGACATTGTTGTGATTTTGTTTTGTGCAAAGAAAGAGGTGGTGGTTTATATAGGCATCATCGCAACTCATCATATCCAACTCATCATGCCGCAGCTGAACATGACCCAACTCATCATAACCCAGCTCATCATAGGGTACAACTCATCATAGTGACAACTCATCATGGCGCATGATGGGTTCATTTCATTGTATGAAAGAGTTCATTCGAATTATTTTTCAAACATGTTGTGTTTAAAGGATCCTCCCCCTTTTATAGCTAATGTGTTTTGGTGAAATTATTTTTATGTCAGTCTCATTGCAGGAGCGATGAGAAGACATCGTGTGGGGTGTGCTTGCGCATTTTTTTATTTTTTATTGTATCAGATTATTTATTTAGGCAAATGTTGATTTAGATTTCAGAATAGGTAGATAGATATGGTTTTTTTAGTAGGATATATGTAGGCCCGTCATTTGTTGGATAGGTCATGATGTATTTGCGGTTTTTTTTTTATTTATTGTTTATGTATGTACCTATCGTGTTGTTTATTTAGTCAAAGCCAAAGGTGAGTTTAGATTTCAGAATAGGTAGGTAGTTTTTTTTTTTTTTTTTTATATAGGCACCTACCTATGTAGGTTTCTCATTTGTGGGATATGCTCTGGTGCGGACTGGCTTTTTTTTTCTAATTGTACCTTTTAGGTTGTTTATTTATGCAAAGGTGAGTTTAGATTTCAGAATAGGTACTGTGTAGGTAGGTAGGTATGGTTTTTTTTTTTAGGTTCCTCATTTGTTGGATAAGCTAAGTAGATTTGTATAGGTACCTACCTACTAGAATAAAACAGTTTCTACTTATTATAGGAAGGAATACCTATTAGGTACCTATTTTACAATTAGAAAGGCCGCCACATCATCGTACAAAATCAAATAATTTCAGTAACTGGTATGGAAAGCTATGGGTAGGTAGGTAGGTATTTGCCTACCTAGGTATGTTGTATTTTATAAAAATCAAACTCGAGATTTTGATCAAAGTTGACATTAGGATGACGGAGGGAAAACGGAAAAAAATTGGTCTTGCCGTTGTCTTGTCGGTCTGGTCTGTCTTTCTTTTAGGCGATACGGCACCTATAGCGTTTTTTGTAGACTCCACATATTTTTTTTTTCATTTTCTGGGAGCAAAAAAATATACAAACCTTTCTTAATTTGTTTAGAAATTTAGGAAAATCCTCATTATTTCAGTCAAAAAAGGCTTCAGTTAATTTATAGGTAGGTAGGTACCTACCTACCTACCTATAGGTTAATGCTACCTTTTAGTAATTTTTTTCCCTAAAAATGTTATTGTGTCTTCTATTGAATAAAGTGTAGGTTCCTACTTAGGTAGGTAGGTGTAATAGTAAGTATGTAGGTAGAAATCTGAACATACCTATTTTCTTATAAAAAGAATATTTTATGGATTTATAAAAATGTATTTTTTTTTGAAAATTAGATATGTACCCATGTACCTTGGCATATTTGTAGGTACTTAAATAATCATAGCACACTGGTACCTATCAGATAAAAGTAAGTAGGTATACTTAGGTACATAGGTATGAGTAGAGGTGCGCATCAGAGTTGCCTAGCGTAAAATGGTCAAAGCATAGGGTTGCCACTCTATTTTTAATTATTTGACAAAGCTTAGATGGTAAGTCTGATGGTAACTCGATGAATGTAGGTCGTCTAATGGCGGGATCCTAGACTATTATTTCAAAGGAAACCTCGACGATTTTTAGGTAGGTACATAGATATTTTATAAATTATGTCAAAACGTGGGGAAAAGTAAATGTAACATTTGTTTCATTGCTAGAATTATTGTGACCAAAACAGCCGACGGAAAACATTTTCCAGAAAAACACTGTTTTCAAACTACGTTATTTTGTTCAAAACGTTACGTTAAAGTATTTTTGTTTTTAATATTCGATGCTCCTATAAATTTCTATTCAAACACTGAAGAGTAGATGTTTTGTATTTGTAAAAAAATCGAACTCGAGATTTTGATGTTCAAATTTGACATAACGATGATACGGAAGACGAAAAAAGTGGGTCTCGCAATTCCGTCCGTCTGCCTGTCCAATCCTACAGGACAGCCCAAACGCAAGGGTCGATTTTATTAACTTCCCATTGGAAGTTATTGTAATCGGTGCGATTTGTGAAATTGAAAAGTTTGACATTTCTCGACGTTTAGAGATCTCTGGAGTCGGATTACACTGTTTTTAGAGACATGTCTGTTTTTTTCGTTCACGATATCTCGATAACGCGTAAAGATATCGACTTCAAATAAATTTTATATTACAGACAATAAGGTCATATCGTGCAGAAAGGACTTTAAGAAAAATTCAATTGATGGTTTTTTTATTACAGTAATTTTAAAAAAAAGTTGTAAAATGGCTTGTTTCTCGAATATCTCTAGAACAAATAATGCTATCGACTTCGGCCCGGTTTCATTCTATGCATAATGACGTAGTGAAAAATTGACATAAAAAAAAATCAACCCACATTTAAAATTGTAAAAAAAATATTGAATATCTTGAGAACGCACTAAGATATTAACTTCGGGTTAATTTTATTTAGTACACAAAGTTAAAGTTGATAATCGGTAGAGTTTGTAAAAAAATTCAATAAACGGTTTTTTTTCTAGGCCAAACAAATTGCAAAAAAACTGCTAAAAATAGTTAAAAAATGGCTTTCGGCCATTGGTAATTTTCTTATAAAAAATAACACCAAACTACTGGAGCGAGTTGGTTTGGTTAAGACAAGAAAAAAATCGTATGGGAGGACGGTCTATTTACCCCCCCCCCCCCTTTATGCAGGAGGGGCAATTTTCTAAAACAGAAAAAAATATTTAAAAACAACGGTACAATTTAAAATGCCATGCTATACCTTTTTGGAAAGCCAGAAATCTCTTCTTTGATTTTCATTTTAAATTAGGTTTTGTTAGCGAATAGGTTTTGAAAAATTTATTTCCAAACTCCAAATTTTGAAAAAAAAAAAAAAATTGAAACAAAAAATTTTGAACTAATTTTTTTCAAAACTATGCTAACTAACTATGTCATTATCCGTAGGTATTATAACCGATTTAAATAAGATTTTTATACAAATGCTTCTAAAAAGTTAAAATCATTCTGCATATCAAACATTTTCAAAAAATATACATTTTGGAAATCGAATTTTGATTTGGTTAATGAAATATATAGATACCTATTCTTCATTTGCATGTTTTAAGAAATGTCTTACATTGATTTACAAATTAACCAGAGGTGTGCAAATTGAATTTGGTGGTTAATTTTTAGAAATTATGAACAGTTCAAAATTCGATTTGGTTTCTGAATTATTTCCATGTTAGTCCAGGCGTTGAAAGTACTTATACATGTAGGTACATATATGTATGCACGCATACCTACATTTTTGCTTTTTATATAAAAATAACATACAAAAAAAACATTAAACAAAAATAAACAAGCCCGAGCACCTTACCAACATGCTATTTGTTATAATAAAATTGTTCGTTTAGTTTGGTACATATAATACTGGATTTTATGTATGTCGCTTTTTACCAAAATGTTGATTATTGATTTAATTAATGAGTTATGACCATTTTAAAATTATGTACATACAAATTGGAAGTTGCTTATATATTTTTTTTATAAATGAAATATGCAATTAAAAATACCTACAGTAGTCAAAATTGACTCTTCGTCCGCTGGCATCACCGCACCGCACTGTGGGATGAAATGGCATTTTAACGCGCGAAAATGGTAACAAAATAGTCTCAGATTTGCATGAAATACCGAGGAATCACTTCAATACTTGAATGTGAATAACCCCATATTGGTTTTATTGCATGGCCTGAATTTGTGCGTGTGAAGCTGTTTGTTCCATTTCCAAAAAACTTAAAACGACAAGAGGCAATAGCAACAACATAAATAATATTGAAATTAACTCTACTTATCAACCTACACCTCTCCCTGTTTATTCGCCAACTTGTAAAAACTTTAAATTTTTTATTTTCTACCACAACGTTGGTGGATTGCGAACTAAAATGCATGACATTCTTCTTTTCTCATCTTCACAACAATTTGATATTATCGCACTAACTGAAACTTGGCTCTCTGAGAACCATTTTAATTCAGAAATGTTTGACAACCAACTGTTAAATGTGTATCGAAATGATCGCTGTTATCATACAACTGGACTGACTCGTGGAGGCGGAGTATTGGTTGCAGTTCGATCTTCTATTTTGAGCATGCAGTTAGAGTTGCCGTCTTCTTCTAATTCTTCAATCAACATCGACCAACTAATTATACGTTTAAGCGTTGATAATATTCATGATGTTTTTCTTATTATTAGTTATATACCACCGAAAAGTTCTTTTGAAATTTATAAAACTCATATACATAGATAATTGTTCATTTGTTTTGAATAACTTAAAAGAATATCAACATGTTATTATCTTAGGGGATTTTAATCTACCTTTTTTAAATTGGGTTTTTGATCCCGATGACAAATGTTTGATTCCTTTCAATGTTAGTAGTGATTGTGAGAGTGTGGTTGTCGATACTCTAGCTGAGTTCGGACTCATGCAGATCAATAGTTTTCATAATAATTTAAATCGTTATCTTGATTTAGTTTTTACTGATAATGAATTTGGTGTGTGTATTGACAGTCCCACTCCTCCTCCTTTACCTAACACTGATAATCATTTATCACTTTGTGTGAGCTTTGAATTCTTTGAATATATAAAACAAAAATCTGAAATTGTTTATGTTCTAAACTATGATAAATGTAATTTTTCTAACGTTTCTGGCTTTTTGAATAGGGTTGATTGGTTTTCAATTTTTAATAATATGGATATTGAAGAAACTTTTACCATATTAACGAATTTATTAAATGAGGCAGTTGATTTTAATACTCCTAGAATTCTTAAAAAATCTCAATCGAAGCCTTGTTGGTTCAATAAAAAATTAATAAATTTAAATAAATACAAAGCTTTCAACCTTTATCGTGATTCCAGGGATGATAATGTTTTATATACGAACTACCTTCGATGTAAACGTGAATTTAATTTTCTCAATAAATTTCTTTATAGTCAATACCTATTAAGTATTGAATCTAAGCTAAAAAAAAATAGTAAATGTTTCTGGAAGTTTATTAACAATAAGAAATGTTCTACTGGAATACCTAATTCAGTCCGATATATGGGGAAAACTTCTAGTGACCCGTCAACTATCTGTAATTTTTTTGCTGACTTTTTTCGTTCTGTCTTTAAATCTTCAAGTAATCAAACAAAACCTTCTTTTATGTCTTTATCTGAATTGACTAATATTAATCAATTATATTTGGAGAAAAGTGATATACTAGATGAACTTTTAAATTTAAAAGATGAAATGCAATATGGATTTGATGGTATTGCTCCATTTATTTTAAAAAAATGTGCTATTTCTTTAGTAACTCCTCTTGAAATCATCTTTAATCGCTCTCTTCGAGATGGCTACTTCCTAAAACAATGGAAAAATTCTTATGTGTACCCAGTTTTTAAATCTGGATCAAAAAATGATGTAACAAACTATCGGCCTATTTGTAAGATATCCGTTATACCTAAACTTTTTGAAAAAATTGTTTATAATAAGCTTGTTTTCTCAGTGAAAGAAATAATCTCCCCTTTACAGCATGGGTTTATTGGTGGCAGATCAACATCGACCAATCTTACGATTTTTAGTAATTATGTATTGGCTTCTCTTGAACAGGGATATCAATGTGATGTTATATACACTGATTTCTCTAAAGCATTTGATAGGGTTGACCACTCAATATTGATTGCTAAACTTCATGGTTTAGGTTTTCATTCTAATTTATTAAAATGGTTTGAATCATATCTTATACTACGTTTTCATTAGAGCCGAAATGAGGTAATTTCGCAAATTACGTAAAAAGTGTTTTCATTACAAATTTGCTAATTTCGTTTGACAGTTCAGGCTGTCAACCGCTTGTTTTTGTTGTTTTATACATTGAATTCTGTCATTTTAAATGCGTTCCACTTTGAATGGATTCCATTTGGGTGTGTTCATAAAGTATTTACGTTATTTCCTACCTAATTTCGTGCAAATTTGGTTGAAATTATCTCATTTGGAAATGTGAATTTGTATGGGAAATGAGATGATTTCGAATCGAATTTGGAAATTTTCAACGAAATTACCTCATTTGCTCTAATGAAAACGTAGTATTACTGGTAGAATTCAGTATGTTCGAATTAACGACTTTATTTCTAATCCGATTGTTGTAACTTCCGGGGTTCCACAAGGAAGTCATTTGGGACCCCTTCTCTTTCTCCTTTTTATCAATGATATTCCGACTGTTTTGATAAATAGTCTTTGTTTAATGTATGCTGACGACCTTAAACTATACTTACGTATTAAATCTATTTCAGATTGTATAAACCTGCAAAACGATCTTAATAATTTATCTGTTTGGTGTACCAATAATGATCTGCATTTGAATGTTTCTAAATGTCATAGTATGATGTTTTACCGTGGTGCATCACCAATATTATTTTCATATGATATATATGGATCTTCTCTGTCCAAAGTTACCGAAAAAAAAGACTTGGGTGTAATCTTTGACTTAAAATTCACGTTTTCCAATCATATTGACTACATCATTTCTAAGGCCAGTTCAATGCTTGGATTTATTTCTAGGAATGCTAAAGACTTCTCTGATCCTTTCACTCTTAGATCATTATATTTTAGCTATGTTCGTTCAATTTTAGAATACTGTTCTTCCATCTGGTATCCTATGTATGCGGTCTATTCAGTAAGAATTGAAAGAATACAGAAACGCTTTACCAGAACTGCAATTCGGATCCTACGATGGAATGTTGATATGCCATCATATAATACAAGGTGTTTGTTATTAGGCATTCAATCCTTGGAAACACGCCGTATATATTTTGATGTCATGTTTGTAAGGGATTTAATTAATTATAAAATCAATTGTCCTCATTTGCTTTCGTTGGTTGGTTTTCATGTTCCAAGTCGTAGCCTACGAAGTAATCGTTTATTTTGTGAACCTTTTCATAGGGTTAACTATGGAACCAATGAACCCTTAACTCGCTGTTTAAGACAAGCTAATTCTCTATGTAATGTTATTGATTTTAATTTAAACCTAAGTAGAGACTGTTTTAAAAAAAAGTTGTTATTAAGTCTTAATTACAATGTTTAGTATTTATTTTAAGTACGTATTATTGATATTTTTCTTATATTGTTAATTATTTTTTAAGTAATCTTTAAGAGCTGTGTCTCTGCTTGATGAATAGTATAATAAATAAATAAATAAATAAATATTAAAAGTTTTGGAATAAACTTAATTATGAAGACTAATTTGCCTCTTTTTCAATCAATAATTATTTAATCCTATAAATGTAAGGAAATTGGAATAACACTTCTTTCTCTTCCAATTATTGAAAACGATCAAAATCAGTTAATAAGTGTTTATTCAAGTCTCTGCATCTATTAAGTTCCTAATGTATTACCTTACCATTAACCATTATCAAAAAATTTCGTACATAGATAAAACTTGACATATTCAAAAGGTATAGGTATTCGACTTTTTGAGTTACAAACATTATAGCCGCGGACATGATGACAATACAATCTCAAAGGTGATTCAAGAATGCAGTTGGATGACTTGTCTTAGCAAGAGTTTGTCTAGTGTCTAATTTACTCTAGTTTTGATAGATTAAAAGGGTAGGTAAATAATTATGAAAAATAATGGATTCATAGGTAGGTACATATATAAAAATTGCTTTTTTTTTTAATTAGAAAAAAATGTGAAGAGTGCAAAAGCGTAGGTATTTTTGTAATTTTTAATTTTCTCAAAAACTGAAAGGTTTTAGATATTAAAATCCAAACGACTAGCTACTGAAAAACGTATAGGTAAGTACCTACCTACCTATATTTTTGTTTTAATAAAAACATAATTGTTTTTTGTAATTTTTAGTTTGAAAATTATTTTTTATTCAATTGTTCATTGAATCAATTTAATTTAAAAACAAAATGAAAGATGAGATTTCTGGCTTTAAAAAAGTTGTGACACAAGATTCTAAGTGTAAGGAGCCGTTTTTTTTTAAATATACACTTGTCAAAAAAATTAAGGGAAAAAAAAAATCACTTTTTTTAGTGTTTTTTGAAAAGCTGTATCTCTGTGAAAAGTGGTCGTATTGAGATAAAACAAAAAGCATTATAAAGCTTTATATTTTTTGTATTGATAAATTTCAGCAAATGATTTTTTTAAGGTACCGTTATTGCGCAATCATAAGAAGAAGCACGAGCCAAAAATTTTAATTTTTTTTTTGAACATTGGCATTTTCTTTGAAAATTTTTTTTTGAGTCAAATCAATGCTTTTTTTCAATAACTTGTTTATTCAGTTTTAAGGTCGTTTTTTTCATCATTCTACAATTTTTTCCAGAAGAATATCTGGCTTTGAATAAAAAAACAGACTTTTGACTTTGACTACCAATATCTTCGCAAGGAATGACGGCACGGAAAATTTAAGGATAGTTTTAAAAACGGAAATTAATTATCTACAAGATTTTTTAAAAACATTATAACGATAACCTAATCAAATTGATGGCCAAGTAGGTACCTACCTACCTAGGCACTCATTCTCTACAACTACTTGGGTATACAATTATTATTATATTATCGTCGTACGTCGTCGTCCTATATAGTTTTATTACACACTACCACTGACACATCTCCACGCCTTTATGACTCTTTTTTAAATGTCGCTCTCCTCTCTAAATAGTTAAATATGGTTTGAACTCAGATGTTGTAACCGAAGTGAACAATGAGGTCGTTTTTCAATTTTGTTTTGTATTAAAAGGTACTTGTTTTACATAGAACTTTGGTATTAATGTGTTCTTTAAACGACACCACTGACTACTAAACAGGTTTGAAGAGAGACAAAATGGCGCATAAAACAGAATTATGAGAGAGAAAATGTTTAAACGCGAGTCACTTAACTACGATTCATTTGCTCTTTCTTGCAAAATGAATTTATACCTGATTTAAGTGTGTAAGACGGGTATAGACAATATTAGTTGTATAGCAAAAAACATATAGCTTTGTAGAGATGTGTAGGTTTCTTTTTCTCTTGGAATTATAAGGACTGATTGAAAGAGGATAATTTTTTGTATGTATTGTCATTTTTCTGGAGAGGTGTGTTAAATTAACTTATAATTGGCAGACTGAGCCAAATATAAATTGTACCACAACTTAGCTGTAGATTTTTTATAAAAGGAGTTTGTTAATAACTCATAATTATATCCCTTTATTTTGAATAATGTGGGCAGGTACCAACCTACCTATGTATATAGAAAAAAATTTATTTGAGTTAGGTACCTACATAGAAACGTAGATAGGGAGGCGGAAGGTGTATGTATACGTACCTAACTACCTACATCTTTTTTATTGGAAACAATTAAAAGGGGTTTCATTTAATAAATATTCATCAACTTAACTTTAGCAGGACACTTTTTTCGATCCAGATTTAAAAGTAGGCTAGGTAGGTAAGTGTAATAGGTACCCCTATTATTATATGGCCAGTTTGACAAAATGCTCAGTAATAAGAATTCTCACGGCTCTTTGCATCTCAAAATAAAATATTAAGGTACCTAGGTAGATATACAAATTATTTCAGGCTTATTCTATCTTTTGATAAAATTTTGCAAATCACAGCTTCATAGATTAGTCAGGAAAAAGGTAAGAAACTTTGAAGTTTGTATAGGTACCTACCTACCTTACGCACTTAAAAAAGTGTGTTTATTGATATTGGGGGATTGAAGTAAAAACAATCGTGTTAGAGTTTTAAATACCTATCAATTATCAATTAGAAAATTTAGGTATAGGTAGGTAGGTAAGTATACTTAATTATTATTATTATCGGGGTGACTTTCCATTACAACATCCCGATTTCGAAGTTGATTTTTTTAGGGGTAGATAGGCATCTCAATAGAATATTTTTCAAATATTAAGGTGAGGAAACCCCCCTAAATGCAATTAAAGAATGTTTAAAATTTTCAAAATCGGGCATTTTTTTTTTTTACCGATTTGCAACTTTTATAGGTATGCGGAATTTGGAAACGCGGCTAGTCTCATTGGAAATATATGAACACCTAAAAACACTAATGTCGAATTCCTTTTAAGAAAAAAGTCGATTTGTTTAGAAGAAAAAATTAACTTTTCTGGACAAATCCCTTGTACCTATTAAAACAAAAAAATTCGATTCTGTTTAGAAAAAAAATCGAATGTTTTTGGTAAAAGGAATTCGACATAAATATCACATTTATACCTATGTATTTTTAATTAACTTTCAGAACTTTTTGTTTTGCAAACAAAATAATTATTACAAATTTAAGAAATGTCATACGGTCTGTTTAGTATTACCAGGCATGTATTTTTTTTCACTTGGGTTTTTATTTTGGGAAATTTTTTGGTAAATTTTAAACTGTTTAACCTCATTTAAAATGTATCTCAAAATGAGTTTAAATAATAGTTTAAAATTTTGCGCGGAATTTAAAACTATTATTTAACCTCACTAAAATGTATTTCAAAATGAGTTTAACTAATAGTTTAAAAATTAAATTAGTTCATAAATAATTTCCCTAAAAAGTGGCCTAAAATCTGAAAATTCCGAATAAAAATCCCAGATATCGCAAAAATAAAAAAATATCCCAAAACTAATGAGTACATCTGGCAATACTGATCATTTGACATATCATTACTGTCACGACAAGTGAAGTTCTTTCATCTCCATCTTAGTAATTTTTTTATTTTACATGCATTTTGTATGGAAAAAGTGAAACTTTGAAAATTAATTAAAAATACTTACAAGTATTTCCTCACCCTAAAATTGTTATATTTGGTGTTTTTTAGTGAATAGGTACCTATCTACCGAATGAGACCATCCGCGTGTCTAAATTTGGGATGTCGTAAAGGAAAGTTGAGCCTTATTATATATCAAATGAAAAGCTGAAGCTATAAGATCGTTTCTTTTCAATAAACCTAATAAATAGGTAGGTACCTATTTGTTTTCCTTAAAACGGCCTTTTAGTAAGAAAATCATATCAGGTTATGGGCCCAATCTTATCAAAAACTTTAGTTTTAGCGGTATGAAGTGTTAATTAATTTGTTGTTACATATATTTTTTTTTTATTAAAAGAAACATTTTAAATAGATAGGTACCTAATTTTAATACCTAATTTCGGTTGTAATTACACCTTTTTTAGGCCTGAGAAAAAAATATGTAAGTATTGTACCTATTAACCTACATTTTTTCATTCAAATTGTAAAGAGCGTTCTATTTACATTTTGAAAAAGACTTTGAAAAAGACGTTTTGAAAATTGTTTTTAATTTGAATAATTAAAATGTAGGTAGTTCGAGGTACCTATTATTCAGTTTTTTTTTAAAATAATTTCCCTCAAATACTGAAGGGGCGCCAAATCAGGTTTTTGCCCCTGTTTGGAAAAGTCGTAGATCCTGCAGAAAAATCGTATAGGAGGGAAGGTCTATTTCCCCCCGTTTAGGCGGGAGGGGCAGTTTTCTAAAAAAAATTACTTAAAACAAAAACAAATTATCTAAAAACAACGGTAAATTTTACAATCCCAAGAAAAGAAAACGCATTTTAAGCTGGAATTTTTTTTATTCTGCAAAATGATTTAATGTATAAAAAATTGTTTACACTTAAATAACATTTTAAGCGTTTTTATGAATTAGATGAAAAATAATTATTTTTTTGAAAATATTTTTGACCAATCCAAAGAAATAGGTGGGACACGAAAAAAATTCCAAAACATTTTAATCTAGAAAAAAATTCTGGGAAATGTACCAAAAAGTCTCGTTAAAAAGTTAAAGAAAAAATGAAAAATCGACTTTTATCTTTAAACGCGATTTACGACTAAACTAGACGTGCTAGAGGCATCAAAGTTTACACCTTTAAATTTGACTTGCGGCTAATCTAGGCGAGCTAGCGACTTAAAAAATGCATATTTGTGATCTAGGGAGTGCCAGTTCTAAAAAATCAAAAAAAAAGTTGGTAAAAAAAGTTTTTTCCAAAAAATACGAATTTTTCTTATATTAAGTCTTCCATTTAGAAATTTAAAAAACTTAGATACAGCAAATCTACTTTTTCTTACCGTAAGTAGGTATAGTCAGAAAAAGGAAACAATATTTTTCAAGTTTATCAACGTATTTTGAGCAAATTTACGTGTTTGTTTTTAAAATTAAATTTTTCGATTTTTCAGCATATTCTTTAAAAATAAAAATTAATAAAATATTTAAAATACTCAAAGTACGACGATAAGCACAAATATACATTTTTCTTTTCTTCAATTTTTGTCTTTAAACTTCTGCGTGTATTCTTCTCCTTTTTGCAACAAAATATTGATAAATTATCTTCATCTCACTCTTACAACTATCTCCTTCAGTAATAAAAACAAACGAAGATCACAATTTCACAAAATAAAAAGGAAATCTTACCAAAAGGAAATCCATGGTTACAAACACTGTCAAAAATTTCTAGCATTTTTTTGATACAGTTTTTAAATATTGCCAAACAAACAATAAATACGTAGTAAATTTAATTATGTATCTTTATTGCTAAAAATTATTAAGGCATTAATTTTCTTAAAAATTTGGGATTTTTATATGATTTTCCTTAATTTTAAACATTTTCCACTAAGGTCACTTTATAATAATATTGTCTCTTTAATTACAATTTTTCTAAAAATTTGGAATTTTTTTCTTCGCTTATCTAATTATTTTCCTAAAAAATTGAAATTTTCTCTTTAATTATAATTTTTCTAAAAACTAGAATTCTTTTCTTTAATCATTACCTAATTTTCTTGAAAAATTGATATTTTCCTTCTAATTACATACTATCGATTTTATTTAATTTTAAATTAAATTACAAAATAAAATAGCTTTTATTTTAATTATCTTTTTTTATTTTGTATTATTGGAATATATTTTTCCAATTAGTAAATAAAATCGGTAAACTAATTTCAATTTAAACAAAAATGCCGAAAGCTTATATTAGACGACGAGTAAAAACTACACATTTGTGTATCCATGATGTCAAAGAAAAATCATCAAATGAGTTGCATATCTCACATGTACAGCAAATTTGTGCATACCATACGTGTATTACACGATATGAAAAAATTCATATTACATATTTTTGTGTTGATAACACTATATGTCGAGCGTTAACATTATTATTTTATGTGTACACATCTGGTGTGTTCACACCAGAACTTTTAATTCCTCTCATAGTTAGGGCTGAATAAATTTAAAAATTCGTATAACTTTCATGTGGGAATGGTTTTATTTTGTTTTATTTTATTTTATTTTATTTTATTTTATTCTATTTTATTTTATTTTATTTTATTTTATTTTATTTTATTTTATTTTATTTTATTTTATTTTATTTTATTTTATTTTATTTTATTTTATTTTATTTTATTTTATTTTATTTTATTTTATTTTATTTTATTTTATTTTATTTTATTTTATTTTATTTTATTTTATTTTATTTTATTTTATTTTATTTTATTTTATTTTATTTTATTTTATTTTATTTTATTTTATTTTATTTTATTTTATTTTATTTTATTTTATTTTATTTTATTTTATTTTATTTTATTTTATTTTATTTTATTTTATTTTATTTTATTTTATTTTATTTTATTTTATTTTATTTTATTTTATTTTATTTTATTTTATTTTATTTTATTTTATTTTATTTTATTTTATTTTATTTTATTTTATTTTATTTTATTTTATTTTATTTTATTTTATTTTATTTTATTTTATTTTATTTTATTTTATTTTATTTTATTTTATTTTATTTTATTTTATTTTATTTTATTTTATTTTATTTTATTTTATTTTATTTTATTTTATTTTATTTTATTTTATTTTATTTTATTTTATTTTATTTTATTTTATTTATTTTATTTATTTTTTTACACCTAACAAATTTCCTATATCTCTTGCATATTGTACATATGTAAACTACCATACATACAATGTAGGCACAGTACACAAAACTAAGGTAATATCTTGCGCAGGTTGTCAGAAATTAAAATATGGTTGCTCGAGTGCTCCCACAAATTTCACTTCACACAGCAATATTAAAAACAACAATAAATATCGAAATTTGACGTGTAAATGGGCACTGGGTCCACCATTTTTGTAGATGCGCAGAACAGAACAAAAATAAAAACGCTAATGATATTACCTTTAATATATATACCGTGCGATGTAGGTACATACAATGTACCTACATACTAAACGCATTCGAAGATGCCAGGATTAATTATCTCAAGTTAAAGCTTCGATAAGAAGTCATCATTTTCGAAGAAACCACCCCTAAAAGCTAAGAAAAATGTAAATTTTGAATAACAGCTACATACCTACCTACCAATATGAATATTAACCCATTAAAAAAAATAAAGATCGGACAGCTACCTATATATAGCTTCCAGAGGAAACCAATGTAGGTACTTTCATCAAAACCACTCCTACAACCTCAGTTTTCATATTTATCAACATGGATAGATATAGCTACATATATAATATCGCCAAACAGATAATACTATACAAGATACAACCTATTAAAAGCTTTGGCCATCAACCATCGCCCCATATATTTCTTTAGATTTACCCCTCTTTTTTTGCCGCTCCTACAACCTCAGTTTTCGCATTTAACAATATTGATACATATATACCTTTACTAGCCGATAAAACCCGGCGTTGCCCGGGTCTTCTTTAGTAAAACCTTATGACAACCAAATATCGACCAAAAAGATGATTTAAAATCAGCACTCGAAAAATGTTCAGCTTAAAGAGCGCTACACACCATCCATGTTACTTGTCAGGTAACATTGACGTTTTTTTTGTCAGGTTACATTGAAAATAAGCCTCCACACGTATCAATGAACTGAATTAGTAACCACTTGACAAAGAAATTAATAATTTATCAATGGAATGTTAAATTTTTTCTTCTTCTCTACCATATACCTACCATATTCTTAAAACGAAGCATTTTTTCCCAGCAAGGGTTATTGCCGTCTATGAAGAATAATTCCGTGCAAAAACACCGGAATACATTTTTTACCACCCCACCCATCACTTATCAACATCAAAAAAATTTTACCACTAAATAAAGTAGGTAGGTACCTACCTA
Organism: Epistrophella euchroma; assembly: GCA_947049315.1. Taxonomy (NCBI): domain Eukaryota; kingdom Metazoa; phylum Arthropoda; class Insecta; order Diptera; family Syrphidae; genus Epistrophella; species Epistrophella euchroma. The sequence continues at coordinate 85,297,458 of OX346245.1, read as the reverse complement.
TTAAAATAAAAATACATATGTAGGTAGGTATTACCTAAAAAAAAAAAATTTGAGCCGATTCTGAAAACCAGATCCTTCCTTGCGCACGTTCTTGTCTTCTTGTGTTCCCACATTACATTTAATCTTCATTTAAAATCTCGAACCTTGAAAATCCGATCATTAGAACTCAAGGTGTAAATTTTGGTGATTTGAACGTAATAAGCACCCCCACATCACCTTTGCTTACCTACGCCCTTGACTATGTAGTTACTCAACAAAAAGAATTAGAAAAACAAATATATTAGTGATTCAAGTGCCCCCTTACCCCTTATTGTGCACGCTCTTGCCACTAAATAAGTTCGTTTCCATTCACTATCACCAACCACCAACCTCCAAACCAACAAAAATTTCAGTCTTACCTTAAAATCCAACAATTAAAACTCACGTTGTAAATTTAGTCGATTTTCATGTAATAAGCATCCCTCTATCCTATTTACGTGCGCCCTCGATTGTGTAATTACTCAGAAAAAAAAATTGAAAATAATTTGTATAAGGGGCGCAAACGCCCCCTTAACCCTCCTTGTGCACGCCTTTGCCTCTAAATAAGTTCGATTCCATTCACCATCACCAACCACCCACCGCTAAACCAACCAATTTTAGTAGATTAGATACCTACAAACATTTTTTTTCTGCTGCAAATACCTATTATACCTACCTACTCATACCTATACCTACCGACTGTTTATGTTTTGTTTTGTTTTACCATACCTTCCTATACACAAAAATATCACCACGATTCGTCGACGGCGAAACGCGAAAACAGTCAACTCTACTCACTGTCTCGATCCCACCTACCAAGGCACAGTGCACATGGTTTGAATTGTTTTTTTTTATTTTTTGACGATGAAGAATAATTCGTTGCCAAAAAACCTGCATACATATTTTTATCACCATCACTTATCCTCATGAAAAAATTTGTACCTAACCTAAATAAAGTATTAAAAAACCAACCACCCACCGCCAAACCAACCAATTTCAGTCTTACCTTAAAATCCAACAATTAGAACTCAAGTTGTGAATTAACTAAGCCGATTTATAAGCACCCCCCATCCTATTTACGTGCGCCCTTGATTGTTTAATTTACTCAGAAAAAAAAATTAAAAATAATTTTTATTAGGGGTGCATTAAATGCCCATTACCCCTCCTTGTGCACGCCCCTTGCCTATAAGTTCGTTTCCATTTACCATATCCAGCAAACACCCACCACCAAACCAAACAATTTCAGTAGCAAACACTTATTTCTGCTGCAATTTATACCTACCTTACTCATATACATATTGTAACGTTTTACCACGGTTCGATATAAAACTTATTTATTTTTAACTGTCAACCGTCAATTATTTCCCTTTTAAATTAAACACACTTTACTTCACTTCAAATATTTTATTAATCACCAATCTCAATAGTATGCAACTTAAATTCACTTCCGGATACTTTTAACTTTGAACTTTACACTTTCGCTTTCAAAAATAAACTGTGTCTGTGCTCAAAAAGTTTCTCCTTATATAGTGAGCTGAGAGGTTCGGGACTCTACTCGAAAGTACTGGCACATAAGCTTCTGGAAGGTTCCATTCCAATGAAGAGAGATGGCGTTCTCTCCACTCTTCCATTCAGCGCATTTTCCTCCTAAGAGAGATGGGCGCGCTCTCTCGGGTTTTTTTTTATAAATGGTTGTTGTCTTCGATAAGGGTATTTTTGTACTTGGCTCTTTGTTTGTTCCGAAAGTAGTTAGGTGCTGATTTCATCGTTACATTGCCCCCCTCCTAAGATTGATCGTCCCGAACAATTCTGTCGCTCCTTTCACCATTATAACGATGCAAACGGTCACAATGAACTACTTTCAGTTTCCCTCTTACTCCTCTCTGTATACGGTAGACCACATCATTTAGTCTCTTCACAACAGTGTAGGGTCCTTCCCAGTTCTGTTGAAGCTTTGGTGACAGTCCCTTTTGTCGATGGGGATTGTAAAACCACACGAGGTCTCCTTCTTGAAATCCTGTTGTTGTTGCTCGGGCATCATAACGTGTTTTCATCCGATCACTAGATGTTTTTATGAATGCTCTGGTTCGTTGATGAATGTCAATGAGCCTTTCTTTGAGGTTATCCACATATTCTTCTGTTCGTTGTGGCTCAATTGTCCGGCATCCAAATTTCACCTCACTAGGCAGTCGTATTGACGTTCCAAACAAGATTTCCGATGGTGTATGTCCTGTCGAGCTATGTACTGCACTCCTATATGCCATTAGGAATAATGGAATATGTCTATCCCAGTCTCGTTGGTAGTCGCCGACAACCTTAGATAGATGTTCCTTTAGCGTCCGGTTGAATCGCTCGACCATCCCATCAGATTGTGGATGAAGCGGCGTTGTCCTCGTCTTTTTAATGCCAAGGAGCGAACAAACTTCCTGGAAGATGTTAGATTCGAAGTTCCTTCCTTGGTCGGAATGAAGTTCCATCGGTACGCCGAACCTGCTCACCCAATTGAAGACAATCTGATCCACAACTGTTTTGGTTTCTTGGTTTGGGATGGCAAATGCCTCAGGCCACTTGCTGAAGTAATCCATGACTACAAGGATGTATCGGTTTCCACTGTTGGTCTCAGGAAAAGGGCCTGCGACGTCTACTGCAATCCTTTCGAAAGGCGTGCCTACGTTGTATTGTTGCATTTTACTTTGAAGCTTCCTACCTGGGCCTTTGCTAGCAGCACAAGTATCACATTTTCGGCACCACTTTTCGACGTCCTCTCTTGCATGTAGCCAGTAGAAGCGTTGTCGTATCTTTTCCAAAGTCTTATTGACTCCCAAATGACCTCCGGAAGCTCCGTCATGCATCTCTCGAAGAACGTCATTAACCTTGGACCGAGGAACGACCAGCTGCATCACATAGGACTTACCGTCTGCGGATTCCCACTTACGCCTTAGAACACCTTCCTCCACATGAAGTGAGTCCCATTGTGCCCAATATGCTTTCAGGGCCGGACTTCTGTCGGAGATGTCACACCACTCTGGTTTTTCTTGGTGTTCTTTCCACGCAAGAATGGGCTCTATGTCCGAGTCTTCTTGTTGGGCAGTCCTAAGTTCTTCATTACTCCAACCGTAAATGGGATCAGCTCTTATTCGTTGGACGGCAATCATTTCCTTTTCTTCTTGGCGTGTGCAATGTTTGCAGTCCTGTTTGCAAGGCCGTCGAGATAATGCGTCTGCGTTTGAATGCAACTTTCCTCTTCGATGTTGAATTTGGTAGTCATATGTCTGTAGTCTCTCGATCCACCTTGCTACTTGACCTTCAGGATTTTTTAAGTTCAGAAGCCAATTGAGTGCTCCATGGTCTGTTCGGAGAAGGAACTTCTGTCCATAGATGTACTTATGGAAGTGTTTTGTTGCCAATATCAGAGCTAGAAGTTCCCTTCTGGTCACGCAATAATTCCGTTCTGGCTTCGAGAGTACCTTACTGTAGTAGGCGACAACCTTTTCTTCTCCGTCGTGGACTTGTGACAGTACAGCTCCAATTCCGACATTACTTGCATCCGCGTCAATAATAAAAGGTTTCCCTGGAGTAGGGTAGGTAAGCACAGGAGCATTGCATAAACGCAGCTTTAACTCCTGGAAGCTTTTCTCACACTCACCTGACCATTTGAACGGCTTTCCTTTTTCTGTAAGCTGATGCAAGCTTTTGGCGATTCCAGCAAAATCCTTCACAAAACGCCGGTAGTATGTGGCTAGGCCAAGGAAGCTTCGGAGTTGATGTTTGTCCTGTGGTGTTGGCCAATTCTTCACAGTGTCAACTTTTTCAGGATCAGTCTTTACTCCTTGGGATGAGATGATGTGTCCCAAATATTTAACTTCGGTCTTGAAAAGAGCACATTTATTTGGATTAAGCTTGAGGTGTGCTTCTCGAAGCCTCTGGAATACAGCTTTTAGGTTGTCACAATGTTCGTCAAATGTTTTCCCATACACGATGACATCGTCCAAATAGACCAGGCAAGATTTCCAAGTAAGTCCTTGTAAAACGCATTCCATCAAACGCTCAAATGTAGCCGGAGCGTTGCACAGTCCAAATGGCATCACTTTGAATTGCCACAGACCGTTTCCTGTGGAGAAAGCTGTCTTTTCACGATCTTCTGGATGAATTTCTACCTGCCAGTAGCCGCTCTTTAAGTCTAATGTAGAGAACCATTTAGCACCTTCCATTGCATCTAAAGTATCGCTGATTCTGGGCAGAGGATAGCTGTCCTTCTTTGTCACATCGTTCAGCCTTCTGTAGTCCACACAAAATCGAGTGCTTCCGTCCTTCTTTTTGACAAGGACCACTGGCGATGCCCAAGGGCTTTTAGAGATTTCGATCAGCCCATCTTTCTTCATGCTTGATATCATCTCTTCAACTTCGGCTTGTTTGGCTAGGGGGAGACGTCTTGCTGGTTGACGAATCGGTCTGGCGTCTCCTGTGTCGATCCGATGCTGCACAAGTTGTGTTCGACCATACTGCCCACTTGGTGAAGAAAATATGTCAGCATACTCATGAAGAAGGCTACCGGCAATACTTAGTTGATGTTGACTAAGATTGGTCGAGTTAAGGATTTTTGCCTTTAGTTGTTCGCAGTTCGCAGGCTTCTTCGTGTCCTCTTCTGTGATCTTAGTTATCGCTGACACAGGTTCACATTTTCCGACTATTTCTCCTTTTCTCAACTTAACTTCGTACGGTTTGATGTTCAGAATCCGTACAGGTACCATGTTGTTCTTTGGTGCCACAAGAGTCTTCCCAACGATGATGTTTTGGGAGCCTTGATTAGTATCTGGTTCCACCATGAGGTATCGATGACCACCCAAATCGCCTTTTATTTTAGCCCAAACGAACACTTCAGAAGAAGACGGCAAGCATATGTCTTCTTTAATGACACTTCTTAGAGTTGATGATTTTTCGTCACCATAAACCATAGGAATCTCTACATTTTGGTAATTAAGAGCTTACCGATATCCAGAATTATTCCGTGTTCTTTCATGAAGTCGATTCCAATGATGCACTCGTCACATATATCTGCTACCAAAAACAGATGCGAAAACTCCAGTTCTGCCAAACGAATCGGAAGACGAACTTCTCCGTACACTTTAGCTGCCTCTCCTGTAGCGGTTTTCAGACGATAGCTACTGGTGTTATGCAGCCATGTCATCTTGACCAAGTCCCTTCTTACAATGGAGGCAGTGGCACCAGTGTCGATTGTAGCCACGTGTTTCTTCCCGTTTAATGTTGCCTCCACAGTCAGACTTTTGTTGTTTCGTTTAGTCTGTGAGACCTGGATAGTGGTTCTGGGGCCATCGATACCAGAAACCAGCTTCTGCCCCTCGAAGTTGGTTCTTACTCGTTTCCCGGCTGGGAAACAAGCTTAGCAGGAATGTTGGTGTTATTGCTTACCTGCTCTCGAGTACTATTTCTACTTCCACAATGTTGACATGCAGGTCTTCTTGGTGGCAATCTGCACTGGCGCTGGAGATGTCCGGTCTTGTTACAGTTCCAGCATCGAGCAGGTCCGTCTCGCTGACTTCTTTGGAATGCGGTTCTCTGACAGGAGCATTCTTCAACTTCTATTTCTCTTACCCGATGGATTCCTTGTGAAGCCTGTTCTGCTGCTTCCATAGTTAGAGCGAACGCCAATGCTTCAGGAAGCGTGCGTTTTCCGGCAGTTCGAATCGCTCGCTGAAGGTTGATGTCGGATACAGCGCGGACAAATGCTTCTGTTGCGAACTGGTTTATTATTTCCTCTCCCGCAGTTGGATATGCCAGGTGAGCCAGCCGTTCGATATCTGCTTGAAGTTGTTGCAGACTTTCTCCTCTTTTCTGGACTCTGGTATTGAGTTGGACGCGGAAGACTTCTTGCATATGGCCATCTCCAAAACGTTTGTCAATGGCCTGTACAAGAGCCGTGAAGTTGCCGTTCTTGTCTGCTGGTAAGGTTTGCAATAATTCAGCAGCAGGTCCTCTAAGGGCAAGCGTCAGAGCTATAAATTTGTCTTCGTCATCCCAGCCATTTGTTGCTGCGGCTGCCTCAAACTGCTTCTTGTAGATCGACCAAGAAGTTTGTCCATCAAAGGTTGGCGGATGCATTTCCTTTCGCTTTGGAAGTTCGCCAGAACTTTCTCGAATCTTCATTTTTCGAACCTTCTCCAACTCCTTGGTAATGCTTTCAAATTTGTCTTCGACCTTCTCGAATTTGGCTTCTACTGTCGAAAATTGTTTATCGACACGCTCGTCAAGAGCAACAAATTTGTTTTCGAAGGCATCAAGCTTACCTTCGAGAAGATTTTTGTGTTCTTCAAGAAGATTCTTTTGTTCATTTCTTTGTTCTTCGAATCGCTGGAGAAGATTTTTTTCTTGTTTTTCGAGAAGATTCTTTTGCTCATTTCTTTGCTCTTCGAGAAGGTTCTTTTGTTCTTTTCTTTGCTCTTCAAACTGGGCGAGCAGCAGAGCCATCATATTGGTCATATCTGAACTAGTACTTACTTGCTCTTCCTCCATTTCAATCGTGAAAATAAACGAGTCTGGGTTTTCACCTTGTTGTCTTAAATGTTCCTGCAGACGAATAATGAGGTCATTTTTTGATCCAGCAGTAGGAAGACCTCGTTTGTTTAGTTCTGCTTTGAGTTCAACACAATTTAAATCATTCAAAATTTTACCCATTGTCTGTTTATTTATTTAAAAACACACACGCACTTTTTATTTTAAGTTAATTTACTTAAATGCACAGATAAAATAAGTTTTATCCCTTATTCTGACACCAAAGTAACGTTTTACCACGGTTCGATATAAAACTTATTTATTTTTAACTGTCAACCGTCAATTATTTCCCTTTTAAATTAAACACACTTTACTTCACTTCAAATATTTTATTAATCACCAATCTCAATAGTATGCAACTTAAATTCACTTCCGGATACTTTTAACTTTGAACTTTACACTTTCGCTTTCAAAAATAAACTGTGTCTGTGCTCAAAAAGTTTCTCCTTATATAGTGAGCTGAGAGGTTCGGGACTCTACTCGAAAGTACTGGCACATAAGCTTCTGGAAGGTTCCATTCCAATGAAGAGAGATGGCGTTCTCTCCACTCTTCCATTCAGCGCATTTTCCTCCTAAGTCCCCTTTCACACAGGGCAACTGAGTTGCCGGCAACAAATAGTTCATAGGCGAGAAGGGCAGGAAGAAAGAGGGGGAAATGAAATCTCCCCGGTCAACAAATTCAGGAAACTTTTTTGACGTTTCTCTTCACACTACGTTTGTGTGCGTTCAACCAAGGTAGTTCAAAAGGAAAATAAAGAAAATCTCCGGGTTTTTGTTGCTTCAGTGTGAAAGGTACAAGAGATTGTTAAGGAGATTTAAAGAAAACGTCAAAAAAATCACCAGCAACTAGTATCTTCATGTGAAAGGGGACTAAGAGAGATGGGCGCGCTCTCTCGGGGTTTTTTTATAAATGGTTGTTGTCTTCGATAAGGGTATTTTTGTACTTGGCCCTTTGTTTGTTCCGAAAGTAGTTAGGTGCTGATTTCATCGTTACAATATATATACCCTACTACTCCACTCATTTCTTACTATAGTTAATCCCTACCGTTTTTTTTTTTTTTATTTGAACTTTTCCTATTAAACAAAAATATCAACACGATTCGTTGCCGGTGAAAACAACTCTACTCACTATCTCGCTCCCACCTACCAAGGCACATTATTCTGCACATGGTTTGAATTGTTTTTTTTTTTCGATGAAGATTTTTAACTTATTTTCATAAAAAATTTTCCCTAAAAAAAAAAAAAACAAAAATATTACCCTACCTAAAACAACTTTTTTTTTGAGCCGATTCCAGAAATCAGCCCACCAAAAATTTGATTTGACGAACCGGATTACACCGAACCCAGTCAAATCCCCGATTTCCCACCCCACATGCCACAAAAGGCAATTTTCCATGGCAAAACAACTCCTCCTTATAAATAATTGAGCTTAAAGTAAATGTGAGTTGAAAATTTATAAAACAGATTTTTGCAAGGAAAATACCTACATGCTTGATTTTAGAAAATTTCCATACGATTTTTTTTGTGGTAAGTTTTTAATTTGTTTATTATTCTGTATTTAACAAAAATTTTCTTTTCTGCTGTATCCTATAGCATACCAGATAAGTGAAATTTGTATTATATTTATTTTTTAAAAGAGTTTTTTTGTTTGTTTGTGAGTTTAGTCCATACATACAGCCAAACTGACAAACAAAAAAAGTTACTCTTTTATATAATAGTATAGATATCATATCGCCAACAGATAATACAACCTATCAAAAACTTTGCCACATCAACCATCGACGCATCTATTTCTTTAGATTCACCTCTCTGTTTTTCTTTTTTTTTCTTATCGTATCAAACTACAAAGTACCCACCCTCAACCAGCCTCACAATACCCAAAACAAAAAAATAATATGCCTTCAAACAAAATTCATTCTGAAAATGAATATTATTTTCATGATGAAAATTCCCATGTCGATATGTCCCATGATGAGTTGCGAATATGATGAGCTGTCCGATGATGACCTGGTTCATGATGAGTTCGAACATGACGAGTTATACCCAACCCATCCAGTCGTGATGTTAAAACGGTCACCTGGGATACTAAGCCTTCCAGATCATTTTTTGTGGGTAAGTTTTGTAATTTTGTATCCAGTAGAGCTCCCATTTGTGTTTGCATTGTGCTCATGAGATATTCTAGCGAGAGATCACAAACCAAATTTACTTCGCCTGGAGGTGTAGTGCCACATTTTCTTTTTGCATTTTGCTGTGGAGTAGCACTAGTTGTACCCTGTGCTGTGTCATTATTTGTTCTATGCATACTTATAGGCGTTTTTAATCAAGCTTTTTTAAAACAAATTTATATAATATCTCCTAAAAGTATGTAATAAAAGAAAAAGCAAATATGAACTCGTTACTTACAAGAGCTTTGCTTTTTATGTCGGCCGCCAAAATAGACACTTGTAATAATTTATACTTTACACAAATTGGGCAGAACACCAGACACAAATTCAATTTGCAGCCAATCTATTTCAAAAAACAGCTGAACTCGATGAACTGAACTATTCTTTTATACGCGCTTTCGCTTTTGATTAGTTTTACTTTCACTTCTATCCGTTCACTCCAAACTATTTATTTTCTACTCCAAAGTTTATCTGTTTACACACCGAATCTAGCCAAAACGGAGGTTACCAGCCTATCACAGACTATAAACAATTAAGAGAAACAGGAGCAAAATGAGTAAAATAGGATTTTTGATTCGTATCGCACGCAGTATTCAATCGAAATAATATATTGTAACGTTTACCACGGTTCGATATAAAACTTATTTCTTTTTAACTGTCAATTATTTCCTTTTTTAAATTAAACACACTTAACTTCACTTCAAATATTTTATTAATCATCAATCTCAATAGTATGCAACTTATATTCACTTGTGTTCAGAAAATGGATTTTGAAATTCAAAGGCAGACCTGGATCTTGTGTTGTTTTTGTAATACTTGTGTTTATGTTTCCAAATCCAATCCGGATCAGATCTGGGGGAAAATAAAATGCAGCTATTATCTCTGCCATTTAATACTTTATTTTAAGCATTCCTAATTCATCTGAATTTTACGAAATAGTTATTTTGTTAGTATAAAATAGCAAATCAAGGAAATAGAGATAAAATTGAAAGAAAAATTACTCTCAAATGTCAATAAAAGTAAATATTTTAGAAGCAGGGATAAAAAAAAACTTATCTTTTTTCCAAAAATATGTACATAGATTTCAAATGAATACAAAGAAAAGCATGTTTGATCTTATGTCTTTTTTTATTATTACTGAGGCAACACATGCGAATTTTTTATTATTTTTTATATATATATTTTTATTTTTTAATAGCTCTAGGACAAATATTGGTTCCATGTAAAAAGGAATTTGACACTGCTATGATGTAGAAATCCGAAGAAGTATGTTCTCTCATATCGTCCGTCAGGCAGTCTGTCTGTGCTTCTGTGTACCTATGCATCCGTGCGTTCACTGTAATTTGAGTTAGAGCCAAAACGGGTAGACCGATTTGCTTCAATTTTTTTGGTAATTCTCTGGACAGAATAAATTCCAATTTTAGTTTTAGCTCATCAAGAAAAAGAGGGTTACGATTTTGATTAAACTTGGTACCTGTAATGACTAAAGTGATAGCAACAAACATCGTTTCAGGTTTGTGCCAAGTAATTTGCATAATTTGTCTTATTTTCGGGTTATACACATAAAGCCATTAAGGCTTTAGTGATTTTGTTATAATTTTGCAGTCTGAAGCTTCTGATTAGTTTTAAACTCACAATAAAACTAGAATAGTAAGATCGTGCAGCTTTCTCTAACCGCCATATTATTCACTCGATACATCCAGATTTAAACTTAAATCCAGATGAATTTACATTGAATTTGAATGATTTACATCCGTAAGTTTTGCATTATATGTAGGTACACTAGGCTCATTCATTTTCGCAAAAATTGTTTTTTCTCGGTGCTCAAGCTAAATTTTAATCTACATATAGAAACAAAAATTTTCACCAAGATTGAGCTCTTAATTCCAATTTTAAGTACTTACAATTTTAATATGAAGTTTTCCCATATAAAATGCACGTAAAAAACATCGCAAAATTTTAAACAGCCTGATGTTAAGGTATTAGCATGATACTACTTAACAATTTTCTAACTTTAAAACTCTTTACTAAAATATTCTTAGTTTTAAACATTTTCTAACTAGTACATTTTTCTAGCTAAACACTAACTTATTTTTCTAGCTGAACACGCCTAAAACAGTGACAGTTCAACCCATTTTTGCAATTGCAGCTGTCGAAGTGACACTTGGATTTAGTATGATACTAAAAAGATAAAATAGGTATTTGGCTTTAGTAAAATGTGTAAAAAGATAATACGATGCTAACTCGTTTAAAATTTGGAAAAGCCTGTTTTTAATGTAGCATCATACTAAAAATGCTTTAACTTTATATTAAATCGTCTAAAATTTTGAGCCATTGTTTTTTTTTTCAAATTTCTAATGCTCAGACATCTTTTATCATATTCTCGGTTTGATGGACCTTACGGGGAATTTCACGCTCTTTAAAATTGCCGTAGTGTTTTTTTGTGTAACTCGCACTTTATCATATGTACCAAACTCGTTAAATTTTTCAACTATCCTTAAAAAAAAAAGAATATATTAAATATAAACCCTTCATCAGGAAAAAATCCCAAAAAGAGGTACAGTAGATGACGGATATAAGAAACTCAAAAAAACCAAGGAATTCCTTTCTTATATCCCTGTTTTCTTATATAAAAAATTGTATATAAGAAAGAAAATTTCTTATATAAATAAAGTGTAGGTATATAAGAAAGAAAATTTCTTATATAAGCCTAGTACGCTGCTGATACGAAACCAAATTTTTAGTTGGTCTCCAACATGAAAACGAAATGCTTACGAAAACCACAACGAAAAATTACCGCTTGAAAGTGTCACCATTTGCAAAAACAAAAAACAAACACGATCGCATAAAAATCACAGACAGCAATGTGATGAAAGACACAACAAAAACAAACAAGAATAGAGACCAAATGTCACTTTTCCGGACACAATTATTGGAACAGGCAATTAATTATGTGCGAAAACAGAGGGGAGATCTCTCCAAATAATCTGCTACAATTATCGATTTCGCTCATCGAACAGCTTACCGCAGAACGAAAATTCACGAAATTTTTCGTTTATGATTTCGTTGTGTTATTCTTGTACGGGATTTTTTGTTTCGCATCAGCAGCATACTAGGCTATAAATAAAAATGCATGGGATTTTTTCTTTCTCGCCGATCTTCAATCTGTCGCTTCTTTGGCAATTCAATAAGGGTGGGTTCAGAAATTTTGTTAAAGTTGCTCGGCGCATCATTTAGAATTTAACACGGGAAAATTTCTTATAAAAGTTTAATTTTTTATGTAGTGTATGAGATTTTGTTTCAAAATAAGTTTCGTATATCAGTGTTTTTCTTATAAACGTTTTTCTTATATGAGGTTTATTTAACACGTATCTTTATGGGAATGTACAAGTACATGGTGTTTTGGAATGTCTGTCTTATAAGCGTGTTTTTCTTATATGACACTTTCTTCTACTGTATGAAAGCAGTGAATCAGGGCGCGCGATTTTATTGCTTGATTCACTGCTTTCACACCTTCTCTTTTTCGGATTTCCTCCAGGGGATTATTTTTGGGGGATTTTGCCTTTGCTCGGTTTTCTCTTGGGGATTTTGTCTGTGGAGATTGTTTTTTTGGGATTATGTCGTTTTTTTATCGTCACTAACCCGCAAAATAATTATTTTATTTCGAATATTCTAAGACATAAGACTCCATACCGTAAATGATATTTTAGTAGGTAACTATTCTTTAGTTTTAGACCTAGGAGTTCCTGAGAAAATCGAAAAAAAATCTTAGTAAATATATTGAATACAATTATCAGATTAGTTTATAAATTCATTTATTGTTTCACTTAAGGTACAACGTTCCAAGGCTTTGCCACTTTAGTTTCAGATTCAACCTTAAAAAATGTTATTATTTAATTAAAAAGGATTATTTTTATCTTGAAAGAAACTTACTTGTTTTGTAAATTTGTCTTCGCAAGCCATTCGAATACGAGCTGACGTAGCTGGTGCATCTAAAGAAAACTCACTATCAATTCCATTCTGCCGTCGGGCTTCTGAGATTGCATCTTTAATTGCAAAAAATACACTGCTTCCTATGAATAGCGGTGGTTCACCAACAGCCTTAAATATTTAATTTTTATTCATTTAAATTATAGAAAGAAAATCAGATAATTAAAAAAAATAAAATAAAACAAAAAAATATCTAATAATAATAATAATAATTATTGAATCAAAATAGTTTTGTAATACAAATTTTTATTATTCTTATGCCCGTAATATTCACGCCGTTTAAAATCGGTTTAGATTCAGAAGTCGGTTTAAAATTTTTAAACCGACTAATTGGTAATATTCACTCACTTAAACCGACGTTAACCAAAATTATAAACCGAATGATCGGTTTAACTACGATAAACCGACTCCAACTTAAACGAGGCATTTTCGTGTCGTTTAGGTACGGTTTAAATGGTTTTAGCTAATATTCAACATTTTATTGGTTTATTCAGTCAGTGCAAAATATTCAATCGTGTTACATATTTTCGGCGATGATGGCTATTCAAACACATCATATTTGTGCACATTATTCACACATCGGGGTAGAGTTGACCAATTAACCAGAAAGGGCTTATATACCGAGAGCTGGTAAACGATTTGCTCAAAGTGTTTTACATCGCTCCAAAATTTGTGAGAATGATACTTGTATACCGCAGTGCAAACTACATGCCATAGACCTTTTAGTGTTATCGCGGCCCTAAGACCACCGTAATGCACTTTCAAAATTAAAAAAAAATGAGTGAAGTTTATGTGTATTATACCGCTTCAAATTTTGTGAGCATAAATGTTTATATGTGTCCAAATTAAATGCCATCGGTCTGGCAGCGATACATCTCCATAATGCACTTTCAAAATGCAGCCAAAAAAATCAGAATAGTTCGTGGTTACTGTCCACACTCAATTTCATCAACTTGACAGTAATACCTGATACCTAGCACCACTACATATAATGCATTTTCAAAATTCATTAATGCAAAAAAAAAGGTGTTTTGAATCGATCCAAATGTTGCTTACATAGTATTTTTATGTGTCCAAATTAAATCCCATCAACCCGACAGCAATACCGTAGCCATAGCACCATTATAATGCACTTTAAAAATGATAATACTATTTTTTTGTTAGGAAAGTGCATAATGGTAGTGTAATGTTCACGGTATCACTGCCAGCCCAATGAAATTCAGTTTGGACAGATACAAAATTTGGAGCGGTTAAAAAAACTTTTGTTGCATTTTTTATGTGCATTATGAAGGGTTTTGGGCTGCGGTATTGCTGTTAGGTTGATGGAATTTAGTTGCCATCGTGCTTAATATAATATGATAGACATTGGAACCGAATTCACGACCGACGCGGAACTGCAACCAGATCAAGAAAAATTCAACTCGCAACAAATCGTTTATGGAATGTTTGGAAGACGCAATGCGGTGGACGTTATTGTTGACATTTTTTCGCAACGTAAAACACGATAAAGAGGAATGAAAGACATTTCTAATGCGTATTTGTGTTTGACACGAATTAATTTATTTATTTTATTTAAATATAAAATGACAATTCAAAAAATAAATGTCAAAAAAGCCTTTTTTAGTTTTTTTCATACTTGCGATGCTATGCGACAATCGGTTTAAATCACAAATTTAAACCGACGTAAACCGAATGGAATTGTTTGCTTAAACGGAGTGAATATTACCAATTTAAACGAAATTTTGTCGTTTAGATTCTATCGGTTTAGTTCGGTTAAATGTAGTCGGTTTAAGGGCTTTTAAACCAAGTTTTAAACGGCGTGAATATTACGGCGGTTAGAATAATAACACAGGTCAACACTATTTTTGTTTCTGGGTCCTTGATATGATTTTCGTGTTACTTCTATATTACTTACTAATTATAAAAAAAAACTTTTACCTGAAAAAGTTTGTTTTTTAAGCTAGAAGTTTGATATTATGGATTTAAAGGAAATCCTATTTTTTTTAACAACGGATCTCCACCTGAAATATTTCATAGGTTACCATCTATCACTTTTGATAGAAAGAAAGACTAATCAAATTTCATAAAATGTTGGTTGGGCATCCTCATAGCTTACTAAAAATGTGCTCCTCCAGCCAAAATTGCTCATCATGGAGCAGAGTGTATTATGTAGGAGCCTTGGTGGTTGGGTATGGATGCAGTGAGCAGAGTGTGTTGTCTAGACGCCTTGATGGTTAGGCATGGATGCAGCATTTGTTGAAAAATTAGGGGTGGATGGATAGGAGTTCTATTTTAAGAACTGATAAGTTAATATAAATTACTGTGAATTGTGGCTAGTGATGTGCAGAGGTATTTTGTGTATATTTTTTGTTTTTACTCGAGGGTTGACGTGGTGAATGTGTGGTCTTTGATAGTAAAACGGGATAGGTACCTGAATGGTGTGTTGGTAGATTTGAAGTAAGTGCATGAGTATGGTAAAGGGTCATAATACAATGGGATTTCATTGATTTTGAGATGCATTGATAGGCGGTATAATATTTTAAGAATAACTAAGTTAGGAACAGAAAGGAAGCAAATATTTTGTGTCTTTATAATAATTGTGATTTATTAATCCACGAATTGTTAGCCGATGAGAAGCCATTTAACATATACATTGTTTCCTTTACTTTTAAGAACTTTTCTACGAGATAAATATTAGGGTATTTGGTTTTTTGTACTTTGTCATGATTTTTCGATTGCCAAGTTAAGTTAGAATCATAACAAATAATACATGAAAATCAACACATATCGCGGCTCACTAATTGCATAAGGTAAGGAATTCGAAGACACAGTTTACCATAGAACGGGTTCAAACATTTTGTTTTCAATATCCGCCTACGAGCTGGCATTAACTACCCACTTCTTCCTTTTTGTTCCGATCTCCCACGAGTTAAGTTGGTCTCATCGTCGACAAATTTGTTGAGAATCAACATGTCATATTTTCCACGGTAATTAATCTATCTTTTTGATTGACTGATTATTAATAGAATTTAATCAATTCTTTAGAAATTAAAGTATTGACAAACAAAAATTGGAATCAAAAACCCAGAAAAAAGTAATTTTATTGTTACCCGGCCACGTGCAAATAATTCTTTGAGCAAGATCAGAAAGCCAAGATTAAAGCTATCCTATGTTTAATAGCACCACCAAACCAAAGCAAAGCCTACACTGTCCAAGCTTGCAAGTTTTGGTACGTGGTCATACCTTTGGTTGTCAAGTTAGTGATTCAGATTCAGATTCTTTTATTACATAAATTCAAGATAAATTTTTAACAATAAATAATTTCTAAATAAATTCGATTATGTTTTTCACATATATTATTATGAATAGTATGTGTAATTTTGAATTTTACGTAACAAAAAATACAAGGGCTATGGCGTATTGCCGTCAGCCATAAATTATTTCTATTAAATTACTTATAAACTAACTATATACAAATAATAGGAACATGATATTTTGTTTATTTCTTAGTTTTTTCCTTTTTAAACGTTCTCATTTAAAATAGCATACCTGTACTTAATTGCCGTTTTTAAAAATTTAGAAAGGTTTTCCCAATTAGCTCCATTTTAAATTATTTTCAATTGTTCCATGCTAAGTGTTAAACAACCAAAAAACAACAGTCTAAACTCTTTAAGCACAGGGCAGATAGCCAAAAAATGAAAACAATCCTCTTTTGCCATAAGATTGCACAACGTACAAAGAAGAGTGGTGTTTTTGTTGTAAGGCGTACCATTTATGTTCAGCAGGTCACCCCTCGCTCTGCAAATCAAGGACACTGCTTCCAGACTTATATCATCCCTGAAATAATTATTTTGCCCAAGGTCATGATTTAGCTCAGGGTATATAATGCTATTAATTGATGACTCCGCTTGCTGAGTGCAGTCGTTACGCTGGTAAATGTCAAAGGCTTCCACTAAATTACTGACTTGTGCCTCTAATTCGTGCACATCAGAACATTGTAAGATCTAGCCCACATTTTTGCGCCAAAAGTTGCCAATCTGCAATCCAGTCTATCTTTTTTTTCTAAAATATATTTAGCTAGCACATAAGGAATTCGGTTTGGACTGTATCCTAGAACTTTTATAACGTAGTCAACATGCAATTTTAAGGTGTATATAAATAGGGTAGGTAAGCCAGTTTCTAGTTGTATTATATAGTTGGGGGTATTTGATGGTAACCTAAAAAGTTTTTTTTATAAAGAAACGTTGGAGTTTCTCTACTTCTTCGCAAGATCGATACCCCCAAACTTGGCAGCTATAGCACATCACAGATCGCATGATAAACCCTGTACTTGGCTGATGACGGTATATCAGAGTTTCTCAATATTTTTTGCCATGAAGCATTAAGTAGGCTTTTTGCGGAAGCTAGCTTGTTTTCTAGATGATATCTCATTTTCATATTGGGCTTCAAAAGAACCCCGAGGTATTTATATTCAGCAACTGTTTCTATCATCTGCCCATCAAAAAACCATTTTTCATTTGTGCTCAGCCTTGCCTGTTTCTTTCGGACGATCATTATTTAAAGTAAGTATTTATCATTAACTGTAAACTTGATGGGGATTCCGCAAATAAGACAATGTCATCTGCAAAAAGGAGTACCTTGATGCTTAAACCTGCAAACTGTATTCCTGCTGGCAAGTGTGTGACTATATCGTCTAAAAAAATTGAAAAAAGAATGGTGCTGAGAACACAACCCTGTCTTACTCCGGTCAAGGTCTCGAACCATTCCGATAGGGTAGATCCATCCCAAACCATCTGACGTGTGTTGTTGTACATACTTTTCAGGACTTTAATCATTTTTGTGAACAATCCGTGCTGCGAGAGTTTAAAAAATTGTGCGCTTCTATCAACAGAATCGAAGGCTGCTTTAAAATCCACAAAAAACAAATAAAGATTCTTGCAATTTCTCAGAAAGTGTTTTGAAATTGTGGTGATTGTAAATATGTTATCTACTGTCGAGTATCCCCGACGGAAGCCTACCTGGTATTCACTCAGTATATTTCTTCTCCCTACCCAAGAAATTATGCGCCGTAAAAAAATATGCGCGAAAATTTTAGCGATTGCATTCATGAAGGAGATTCCTCTATAGATACTGGGAATATTCGCATCTCCTTTTTTATAGATTGGGTAGACAATTGCGTCTTTAAAGGATTGTGGTATATTTCCAGTTTCAAAAATATTATTGAACAATGACAGCATTAGTGCTTTAAGTTCGAAAGGTGCGTTTTTGTAGAACTCGGTAGCTATACGGTCAGGGCCTGGTGCTTTATTTTGTTTCGCATTTTTTAGTGCAAACTTGAAGCTCATACATCGATATTTCTTGATCTAAGAGCTCTTCCCGAATAAAGGGCTCGGCATACTGTACACTGTAAGCTGTTGGGGGTGGGTTTAGTAATACCATAAAATAGTTTGCTAAGGCTGCTGCATTTTATTGCAAGCCACAAATGAAAACTGGGCCCTTCAGATGTTTAAGCTTATCCCAGAAACCTCTACTATCAGTGGTCGATGCCAATTCGTGCGCCATACGTCTATAGTAATCTATACTTTTACACTTGCATAATTTCTTATACGCACTATTTGCTTTTAAATACTTTGCAGTGATTGATTCGTTTAAATTTTCTATTTTGTTAACTTTTTTTAAGAGAGAAAACGAAATTTCCCTCGCTGCAAGGCATTCGTTATCGAACCACTTCTGTCGGAAGTTTTTTGTTTTTTTTTGTAATTTTTGGTTTCGCCACTTTATTAACTACACCGATAACAAACTGCATTTGGTCTTCTACTGAAGTATACTCTTCAGTGAATCTCTCCTGATTCTGTAATTCGTTTAGAATTTTATTTTGGTATAGACGTTTTTCTTTATCTTTCCATATTGGCTTTGGTGGAAGTGTAATGGGGCAGTGATCGTCGACTTTCTCATTATGGCGTATTTCTACTACCAGCGGCATATGCTCCGAGAAAGTTTTTTCCTTGACAATAATAGAGTTAATAATACCTCTGCATTTTTGGGCTACAGCACAAAAATCAATTACTGATTTGCCAGGCCCGCCAATGAATGTATAACCACCGATTCTATCATGCTTGCTGCACCCATCCTGTTCTTGGCACAATTCGATTAGTTGTCTACCGTTTTTGTTAAGGACAGTATCTTTCGAATTCCGTTTTTCTAAAATTTCTAGATTTGCAAGATTGTAACTATGAGTTTTAATTTGGCATTTACCTATCCGCGCATTGCAGTCCCCAAACAGCATTATATCTTCTGATATTGTGTTATTTAAAAATTCACGCAAATTATTGAAATCAGCATCCCAAGAGTTGCAGTTGAGGTATGTTGGAACAATATTAAAATTACTATTTAAGATCTTAAGTTAAAGAACTACCTTGTTATTTTCATTAACAAAACTATCTTTAGTAGTTCCCGATTTAAAGCCATACAAGCCTCCCCCACTTGCTCTTCCAAAATTGTGCGTTCTTACCGCTGGGACCCAATAGGTATTAAAATCTTGAAAGTACTTATTATACGTTTCGTAGTTTTCTGCAGTAATAAAGGTTTCAAAAAGGAAGAAAATATCATCTGCAGTAATAAAGGTTTCAAAAAGGAAGAAAATATCATGTTCCTTTACAAATTGGAAAAAGTCTACATATAGCAATTTGTTCGCTAGTCCAGAAATGTTATATGCTAACAATTTAATAGTTTTATCCTCTGCTATGTTATAATTAGATGTATTAAATTCATTCAAGAAATGCAAATGCAAATGTTATTGTTGTTGTTGTTGTTGTTGTTGTTGTTGTTGTTGTTGTTGTTGTTGTTGTTGTTGTTGTTGTTGTTGTTGTTGTTGTTGTTGTTGTTGTTGTTGTTGTTGTTGTTGTTGTTGTTGTTGTTGTTGTTGTTGTTGTTGTTGTTGTTGTTGTTGTTGTTGTTGTTGTTGTTGTTGTTGTTGTTGTTGTTGTTGTTGTTGTTGTTGTTGTTGTTGTTGTTGTTGTTGTTGTTGTTGTTGTTGTTGTTGTTGTTGTTGTTGTTGTTGTTGTTGTTGTTGTTGTTGTTGTTGTTGTTGTTGTTGTTGTTGTTGTTGTTGTTGTTGTTGTTGTTGTTGTTGTTGTTGTTGTTGTTGTTGTTGTTGTTGTTGTTGTTGTTGTTGTTGTTGTTGTTGTTGTTGTTGTTGTTGTTGTTGTTGTTGTTGTTGTTGTTGTTGTTGTTGTTGTTGTTGTTGTTGTTGTTGTTGTTGTTGTTGTTGTTGTTGTTGTTGTTGTTGTTGTTGTTGTTGTTGTTGTTGTTGTTGTTGTTGTTGTTGTTGTTGTTGTTGTTGTTGTTGTTGTTGTTGTTGTTGTTGTTGTTGTTGTTGTTGTTGTTGTTGTTGTTGTTGTTGTTGTTGTTGTTGTTGTTGTTGTTGTTGTTGTTGTTGTTGTTGTTGTTGTTGTTGTTGTTGTTGTTGTTGTTGTTGTTGTTGTTGTTGTTGTTGTTGTTGTTGTTGTTGTTGTTGTTGTTGTTGTTGTTGTTGTTGTTGTTGTTGTTGTTGTTGTTGTTGTTGTTGTTGTTGTTGTTGTTGTTGTTGTTGTTGTTGTTGTTGTTGTTGTTGTTGTTGTTGTTGTTGTTGTTGTTGTTGTTGTTGTTGTTGTTGTTGTTGTTGTTGTTGTTGTTGTTGTTGTTGTTGTTGTTGTTGTTGTTGTTGTTGTTGTTGTTGTTGTTGTTGTTGTTGTTGTTGTTGTTGTTGTTGTTGTTGTTGTTGTTGTTGTTGTTGTTGTTGTTGTTGTTGTTGTTGTTGTTGTTGTTGTTGTTGTTGTTGTTGTTGTTGTTGTTGTTGTTGTTGTTGTTGTTGTTGTTGTTGTTGTTGTTGTTGTTGTTGTTGTTGTTGTTGTTGTTGTTGTTGTTGTTGTTGTTGTTGTTGTTGTTGTTGTTGTTGTTGTTGTTGTTGTTGTTGTTGTTGTTGTTGTTGTTGTTGTTGTTGTTGTTGTTGTTGTTGTTGTTGTTGTTGTTGTTGTTGTTGTTGTTGTTGTTGTTGTTGTTGTTGTTGTTGTTGTTGTTGTTGTTGTTGTTGTTGTTGTTGTTGTTGTTGTTGTTGTTGTTGTTGTTGTTGTTGTTGTTGTTGTTGTTGTTGTTGTTGTTGTTGTTGTTGTTGTTGTTGTTGTTGTTGTTGTTGTTGTTGTTGTTGTTGTTGTTGTTGTTGTTGTTGTTGTTGTTGTTGTTGTTGTTGTTGTTGTTGTTGTTGTTGTTGTTGTTGTTGTTGTTGTTGTTGTTGTTGTTGTTGTTGTTGTTGTTGTTGTTGTTGTTGTTGTTGTTGTTGTTGTTGTTGTTGTTGTTGTTGTTGTTGTTGTTGTTGTTGTTGTTGTTGTTGTTGTGTTATTGGTGTTGTTGTTGTCTTTTGCCTTGCTTTTTGAATTCTACTAGTTTTGGAACTAATGGTTTTCTTGCTTCGAGCAGAGATTTCGGTAAATCCTCTGAGATGCTAATGTTTGTGAGCAGTTTTTTTGACAAGAGTATTTTTTGTCTTTTTTCGTAGCTCTTGAAGATAAGGCGTATTGGCCTAATTTTTCCTTCCGTAGCTTTTCCTAAACGGAAGCAAAATTCGATATCGTTCGCAGTTAATTGAAAATCCTCATTGCTTTTATTCAAAATATTAATAATTGTTGTTACAAGTTCATCTGTATTTGTTTCCGTTTCCTCTACTTTAAATATAATAATATTTTTTTGTCTCAATCCGACTTCTAGCTGGGAAAAACTAATTAGCAATTAAGTAGTTTTCAATATATATCCACTCTCTGGCCGTTTATCTATGTTTTTGAAAGAGTTGACTTGCTAAGTTGACGTCAACTTAGCAGGACACCCATTTTCTAGCAAACCAAAACAGCAATTAATTTTTTTTTGCGTAACTAATTAGCAATTAAGTAGTTTTCAATATATATCCACTCTTGGACTGTTTATCTATGTTTTTGAAAGAGTTGACTTGCTAAGTTGACGTCAACTTAGCATTTTTTACAAACCAGCAGAGCAATTAATTTTTTTTAATTGCGTAACTAATTAGCAACTAAGTAGCAACTAATTACTATATAGTTTTTAATCTGCAACGGAAAAAGTGACCTGCTAAGTTGATGTAGGTGTAGATGTAACGGTATCTCGTCGACTGAACGTCGCTGGTTTGTATTCCTATCGGCCTGCTAAAAAACCCTTAATTTCGATCCGAAACCAGAAAAAAAGAATACAGTTTGCGGAGAAACATTTTTCTTGGGAAAAACAGAAATGGAGTGGAGTCCTTTTCAATGATGAATCGAAATTCAACATCATGGATTGTGATGGAATATCTTACGTTAGAAGACCACGTGGCAAACGACTTCAATCACGTTATTGCTTAAAGACTATTAAGCATGGCGGGGGGCATGTCATGGTATGGGGTTGTTTTTCTGCTGCTGGTTTGGGGCCATTGCATCGGATAAATGGAATAATGGACCAATACGTGTACAAAAGTATCTTAGAGGATGTTATGTTGCCGTATGGAGAATGGGAAATGCCATTGCGTTGGGTCATCCAGCAGGATAACGACCCAAAGCACACTTCCAGGCTTGTTAAAACGTGGTTCAATGATCAAAAGGTCACGGTTATGAATTGGCCACCGCAGTCACCAGATTTTAACCCGATAGAAAATCTTTGGGAAATCGTCAAACGCAAAATTAATCGGGAAAATGTTAGAAATGCGGATGAATTTTTAAGGAGAATAGAGACGACTTGGAATGAAATTCCATTAAATATAATAAAACATTTAATTGAATCAATGCCAAGAAGGTGCAAGGCAGTTATCGAAAACAATGGATTTGCCACAAAATATTAATTATTTTTCCGTTTTCTTCTTTTTGAAATCAAAGTTGCAATTGTTTTGTCGCGTGTAAATTTTAATTTAATTCATAAAATTCAACGCTATATTGGTTAAAGTTTGTTATGATTTTGAAAATTTTTTATTTTTATTTACTTTAAATACACAGCTGTTATAATAAATGAAGATTGTTAAGTTTATGAATAAAGCTTTTATAATTTGGAAGAATTTGTTAGGTTTCACTTCGAGTTGCAAATGTTTTGTCCGGTACTGTATGTGTGCTATGCCGCTCCACTATATCTACACCCATGATGGACGTTGACAACTTGCTTACGCGCATTAATACTTGACTCGATAAACTTTCCAATGAGTTTAAAAATTCAATAAAATCTCTTGAAGAGCGGGTTCTGACACAAATATCAAACCATGATTCTAGTTTGGCCAAGGAACTTTGCCACCTAAAGAGTTATTGGAATCAACTTGGGTCGCATATAGACTCACTCGAACGAGATCGAATAAGTGCTGATGCTGTACTTTTCGGTGTTCCTGCATTCGATAATGAAAACCTCAATGACAATTGTATCAACATTTGTAATGCTATAGAAATCAAGCCTTCAACACTAAAAACAATACGAGTATGAGAATCTAAATCTAATGATAAGTGTCCTTCATATTATGATAGCAATATAATAATTAAACTTAACGACCAATACCACAAAAATCAGGTAATGAAAGCTTGTGTTGCTCGCTTCAAGAAAACAATGTTAAGTTTGACATTCTGAACGAAAGTTTAACTAAGAGTAATTACACCTTGCAAAGAGAATCTCTCAAAATGAAAAAACTTAATCAAACTTCTTCGGTGCACGCGTACAATGGAAATATTTATTTGCGAGGAGCAGCGGATGATGAATCCATTCTTGTCAAGCGCAGCGATGATCTGAAGATAATTTCTGATGGAAGAGAATCAATGAATCAATCTTGAGGAAGATAAACACCAACCAAAATTATTTAATAATCTTCTTTACTTTTCTTTTTTTGCTTGTTTTCTTTTGTCTTCCTTGCTTTCTTTGTTTTTTATGATTCCATTTAAAATTAATTGAAACAATAATCTAATTTTGTATCGTCTGTAATAGTCCAGTCAACGAAGGAAAAATAAATGAAATAAATCGTGTAGTCTAGGTTATTTTTTTAAGTGGTAGGGGTGACCCTCAGGTTCAACATACCAAAAGTCCCCAGCCCAGGGCCGCGAGCTTAAGCCTGGAGAGGGGGTTAAAGGTCCCCTTTTTTAGTTTTTCGCGAATATTTCGAAAACCAAGGGCTTAATTAAAAAAGTCTGGACCAAGGAATTAAAGTAAATTAAATTTCCTACAAAAAATGTTAAATTTATATTTTCGCTTGGAGCAACACTAAGGAAGATGCGGGGTGGAGAAATGTCAAGAAATCTAAAAAATCGGTCATTAGCCAACAAAATTTAGTGTTTCTAGATCAATTTTGTCTAGAAATAACAAAAAAAATAAGTATATGTATTCAAAATTATTCCATTGATGATTTGGAAGGGAGTTTATGGGGTTAAAACAGGTGGCGAAGGTTAGAATTTCCTAATTTAATTTATTTGCTACAGTGTTTGCCTTCACTATGAAAAATACTGTTTCTTTAAAGGTAAAAAGTATAATGGATTTTTCCAAGTTACTGACCATGACTTTGTAAAATAATTTTCAGACATGTACTAAGAAAAAAATCGTTTAGAATAGGGGGGTCTATATCCCCTCGTTTATAAGGGAGGGACCATTTTCTAAAGCATTGACGTAAAGTGCATTAATAATTATTTAAAATCACTGGAAGTACCTATGATACAACACTATAGGTTTTTGAAAATCCAAGGACCTATTCTTTTATTTTGTTGCTAAAACAAATTTTTTTTATTAAACAGGTTATACAAAAATTGAACTTAAATTTAAAGTTTTGAAAAAAAAAATTTATAATGATTTTATTTTCAAAATTTTTTGTAGATAAGTGCTAAATTTTAGTTCAGTATTTATGGCCGTTGTTTATTCTTAGTCGACCGCTAAAAACTAGATAGCTGTAGGTCTTTCAGTTTTTGAAAAAATCAAAAATTATGGAAACTACTACTTTTTTAGAAAATTATTTCTCTTGTAAGACCGTCACTTTGCCAACGAAGGAAAAATCATGTAGTCTGGATTATTTTTTCATAAGTTAGGGGTGATGCTCAGGTATAATATACTGAAAGTCCTCAGTCCAGAGCCGCGAGCTTTAGACAGGAGGGGGGTAAAGGTTTTTTAGAAAAAATTTCTAAGAAAGTAGTAGTGTTCATAATTTTTGTTTTTCTCAAAAACTGAAAGACCTACAGCTATATAGTTTTTAGCGTTCGACTAAGAATTAACAACGGCCATAAATACTGAACTGAAATTTAGCACTTAGCTACAAAAAAATTTGAAAATAAAATCATTATAAATTTTTTTTTTCAAAACTTTAAATTTAAATTCAATTTTTTATAACCTGTTTAATAAAAAAAAACTTGTTTAAGCAACAAAATAAAAGAATAGGTCCTTTGATTTTCAAAAACCTATAGTGTTGTATTATAGGTACTTCCATTTATTTTAAATAATTATTAATGCACTTTACGTCAATGCTTTAGAAAATGGTCCCTCCCTTATAAACGAGAGGACATAGACCCCCCTATCCTAAACGATTTTTTTCTTAGTACATATCTGAAAATTATTTTACAAAGTCATGGTTAGCAACTTGGAAAAATTCATTATACTTTTTACCTATAAAGAAACAGTATTTTTCATAGTGAATGCAAACACTGTAGCAAATAAATTAAATTAGGAAATTCTAACCTTCGCCACCTGTTTTAACCCCATAAACTCCCTTCCAAATCATCAATGGAATAATTTTGAATACATATACTTATTTTTTCTGTTATTTCTAGATAAAATTGATCTAGAAACACTATATTTTGTAGGCTAATGACCGATTTTTTAGATTCCTTGACATTTCTCCGACCCGCATCTTCCTTAGTATTGCTCCAAGCGAAAATATAAATTTAACATTTTTTGTAGGAAATTTAATTTACTTTAATTCCTTGGTCCAGACTTTTTTAATTAAGCCCTTGGTTTTCGAAATATTCGCGAAAAACTTAAAAAGGGGACCTTTCACCCCCTCTCCAGGCTTAAGCTCGCGGCCCTGGGCTGGGGACTTTTGGTATGTTGGACCTGAGGGTCACCCCTACCACTTAAAAAAATAACCGAGACTACACGGTTTATTTCATTTATTTTATGATTTTAGGTCTTCGTTGACTGGACTATAAAGCAAACATCATTCGAATTTTTTTTTTGTATAGATTGATTTATTTATTTTTGTTTTCTTAGGCATTACCGGCAATGAGTATAATGTCAATGTCGTGGGATAGTTTATCAGTAAAATCTAAGATTTTGCCTAATATAATATTCAAGTGCAAATCCGGTTTTAAAATGTTTCATTTGAACTGTCAGAGTGTAAACAAAATTGATGAACTTCGATTCTTGATCGAGGGGAGCTGTATGGATGCAATATGCATTTCTGAGACATGGTTGAAGCCAGATATGTGTGATGACTTTTTTGGATTAAAGGGGTATAAGCTCTTCGGTAGTGATTGTGTGTATGAGCAATTCATAAAAAAAATTAATTCAAATGTAAAGTAGATAACAAATCGACACCACATGACGGTGCGGAATATGTATTCATTGAAGTATTTCACTATAACAAAAAATTGTAGATTGGTTCTATGTATATGGCTCCAGATGTTGCTAGTTACAGGTGTGTTGAAAGTTTTTTGGAAGAGTTTATTTTATTATACCCAAACATACTTTTATGCGGAGATTTCAATTTGAATATCCTGGGTAATCAAAACCCTTTATTTTATAACACGGTGGACTCATTAAATTTTCACTTTGTAAAGCTACTCACTTCATGCCTAATAAAACTCCTACACTTTTGGATGTCTTTCGAATTTCTAATATTGATCTGATTAATCACTTTGATCAGATGTCTGCTCCCGGATTTTCTCACCATGATTTGATCTTTTTAACCTTAGACATCTTTCAATCATATGAATCTGTAAATACTTTGACCTATCAGCACTTCCAATCAAGCAATATCGAACATCTTTTTAATGACTTTTCCAATATCGATTGGTCACATGTGTATGAAACTTCTAACGTCAATGAACAAGTTAAAATTCTTCAAGATTATTTGTGTTATTTTTATGATAAACACGTTTCAATTCAGAAAAAAATTATCAAAAATGAGAGTGTGGCATATTTTACTCAAGAAGTTAGCTTTTTAATTGAAAAAACGAGATTCTAAATATGTATGCACGATGGAAAAGATACCGATGCCCTGCGATTTATAACCAATTTAAGATAGTTCGCAATAAAGTATCTTCGTTGATCAGAAAAAAACAAAACAATTTATTATGAAAATACATTCAAAGGTGATCAATCCAGATCTTCATTTTGGAAGAATATTCGCAAAATTGGGATTAATCCAAATAAAAAAAAAATCTCCTCTAAATCTTAATGATTCTGATTTAAATGAATTGAATTGAAAATTTGTCAATACATGCCCGAGTAACCGTTTTAACTCTAGTATATAATGACAAACTCATTTTCACTAAGTTGCTTTGATGAATTAAGTGTGGGGGAGCGTATTCTTGGAGTTAAATCTAGGGCGGTAGGACTAGATGGAATACATCCTGATTTTGTAAAAATTCTTCTACCCGTTCTCCTAAAAGTAGAACCCACAATTTTAAAATTTGCATTACCACCAGCACGTTTCCGGATTCTTGGAAAGTTGCAAAAATCTTTCCGATTCCTAAAAAAACATCTACTAATCTTCAAGAGTATAGACCAATTGCGATCCTGCCATATTTAAGTAAGGTATTTGAAAAATTATTTAGTAAGCAGGTAAAAGATATCTTGAAGAAAAAAAACTCATAACCGAACTTCAATCTGGGTTCCGGAGTCAACACAGCTGTGTTATAGCTCTTCTAAAAGTAACAGAAGATAAAATCTTGGAATCATCTTTAACCGGCAACTTAATTGGGATGATCACATACAACTAAGGTCCATCCAACATAAATTGGCAGTACACGTCTTATGGGAGAGCTTTTTCAAAATCAGTAGCGCACCATATTTTAGCACCATACTGAATTGAAAGAACTCCTTCATAAAAAGTGTTTGCCCGCCCGTAAATTTCTGAAAGCATCTAACGCAAATCCAACGTCCTATCGAGCGCACATCTGAGTGCGCACTGAATTGCTGTGGCATATGGCTGCTGCTGCTATTCAACTTCAACCCCCATAAAATATTGATGTGCATTCAGGGTTACCCATGTCCATTTGGCAACTCGTTCAGATTTTTTTCCTTGGGTTTCTGTTGAGGTGCTTTTGGTTTTAGAGCTTTAAAAAAAGTTTTTAATGATGAGGGTTATCGTAGAGTGTTTTCATCTTTTGCATTTCGTTTAATGTGTGGAAAATACGTTGAAATGCAGTTACAAAATTTTAAGCTGTTTTCTTTGAAAGAGTATTATTTGCGTAGATTTTCGTAGCGATCAATTAATGTGAAGTAAAGTATTTTTATGTAATTTATTTTTTTAAAAAGTGTATTTTTTTTTAAGTTTTGTGCAATTTATGTTTTTAAGACGGGTAGTTTTTTAAGAATCGTTTGTAAAGTTTTTTTTAAAATGTGTGTGCAATAAATTATAATTCAAGTAATATTTACAAAGGTTAAATAAAAGAATAAACATTTAACCAAAGTGTATAGTAGAAATAAATTTAAGAATATTTCAAGTGTCGACTGTTTCTTTTGGGCCCTCGTCAGTACCAGACTTCTTTTCTTCATCGTCTTTTAACTTGTGCAATTTGTATTTTAACTCGTGTATTTTTCAAGAGGTGTGTTTTTTCTAGAGTTTTGTCCAATTTGTATTTTTAAGTCGTGTATTATCTTACCTCATGGTGGTATAGAAAAAGATAAATGTGTTTTAATTTGTATCCATAAAACAATTAAATGAAAATTTCTATCCAAAAAAAAGGCGGTAACCCTACATAACATTCTTTCATATTTGAGTCCATTCAAAATAAACAATACGACAACCCTGTGAGAGCTTTAATAAAGGACAGATTTATGCAATCCACTATTGCCAGAATGAGAGGCAAACGTCCTATCTTGCCTACACTGCCTTTTTTATTTGGACAAGGTATAGTATTATGGTATATCACTGTATTGTATTGTTTGCCGGTGACGCCCTTCTCTTTGTTTCGGGGGATACTGCTGACTGCATTGCAAAAATAAATAATGATTTAAAGGAAGTGCAACGATAGTTTGAAATGAACAAATTAAAATTAAACATCAACAAAACAAAAGCTTTGTTTTTGAATTGTGATGGTTCAAATAATGATGTTTGCATTAATGGTCAAAGAATTGAAGTTGTTAGTCAAACAAAATATTTGGGAATCTTGATTGATAATGGTTTGATAGATTACATTTGTAAGAAAATTGCGAAAAAATTCATTTTTTTAGTAGAATTAGAAAAAGAATTTCCAAAGTAACAGCTATTCATGTATATAATACCATAATTAAACCTCACTTTGAGTATTGTTCGACCATCTTATTTATGTGTAATAATACTATGTTGAATCGTTTACAAAAACTTCAAAATAAAGGAATGAGACTCATTTTATTTTGTAATAGACTTACCCACATAGAAGACATGCTAAGAAACTTATCTTGGATTAACATAAACCAAAGAATTGTATTTAACGTTTTGTTATTTGCATATGAAATGAAATTTAACCTTTTGCCAAACTATCTTTGTGAAAATTTAACCTATGTAAACAAAGTCCATTCATATCCATTAAGAAATGCAAATGATTTTAGATTATTAAATTATAGAAACCAAAGAACTAGAAATATGGTAATGCATAAGGGATTATTTATTTTTAATAGCTAACCAAATGAAATAAAAAATGAACGCAGTATATTTACATTTAAAAAACTTGCCATAATTAATGTCAAAAGTAGATTTTAAGATAAAAATGTATTTTCAAATAGCTTTTTTAGCTAAATAAAGTTTATAAAAAAAAAAATACCACTAGGTCTGGGTCCATGTAGGTACTAGTTTGGGAGACAGCGGGGCACATAGCTCGAAAGTGGGACTGTCCCGCCCAAGGCGGGACGTATGATCACCTTAGGTATGTACCTACCTACACAAATTATTGTTTTTAATTCTCTTCATTACCTACTGATTGTTATTTTTAGAAATTTCTAATATAATTTAAGTTTATATGTATATTAGGGTGTCCGTTATTTCCCAAACTCTTTTTTTTTTGATCGGTCACCTTATAAATCGAAAGTTGATGCGCTATGAAAAATTTATTGACCAAAAAAAAAGTTTCTAAAGCCATACATTTCCCATACAAATTTGTATGGAGATATTAAACTTTTTACTTTTTATTTTTTTTCTCTCGAACTAAGATAGCTATTCTAAATTTTTTTTTGATTATTGTTTTTTAACTATTCCTTTAAAAACCACATCCAAAAATGTATGTAAAAAGAAAAACTTCTAATTTATTTCGAATTTTAAAAAGTTCACATATTTGTACTTTTCACCTTTTTCACATTTTATTTTTTTTTCTCTGAAACTAAACCAGCTATTCTAATTTAGTTTTTTGATTTTTATAAAATAATAATGCTCTTAGTGAAAAAACTCAAAAATTCGGGAAAAAAACTCGTAATTTATTTTAATTTTTTTTTTTCAACTACGGCAGTTATTTAAATTTTTTATTGATTCTTGTATACTAATAGTTCTTAAAAAAAAAAAACACATTAAAAATCTATGTAAAATTTTTTTTTATTTATTTCTATTTTTTAAAAAATATCATATTTTTATTTTTTACCTTTTTTGATACTTAAAGATTTTTAATCTTTTTTTTAGTGTTGCTATATCATTTAAATTCATATTTTATAGATAATAAGCTTACTGGTAAGACTAATACATTTTTTTCGGTTAAAAAAAATCAAGTAAGAACTCCCTCCGTAAACAACAGCCATACAAATTGCAAATAAATAAGACAGCACAAAAGTTGTTTTGTTATTGTTTACCGGATATAAAGTTTGTATGTTTGCTTTTGAATGATATTACACTACACGAGGGAATTTTTACTGCGCTGGCTATAAAATTTTCCAATAAAACAAGCCTGATATTTCTTTGCAAATAATGACGTGGTCTGCAATCAAAAACACCCCTTGTTTCACCAGGGGCAGCAAAAATAATCTTGTGCACGCCTCATTTTAGTCTAGCACCACCTCTAAATAAAAGATGAAACTCAAAAGTTTTTAAATCAAGTGATAAGTGAGTACAAATCCAAAAATCCCAAGACTACAAAACAATCACTTACAAAAAATCTATGGCCCGCTTAATTTTGTTTAACATCTATTAGTATTACCTATAAGTTTTGTATCTATAAAATATGAATTTAGATGACATAGCAACACTAAAAAAAGATTAAAAATCGTTAAGTATCAAAAAAGGTAAAAAGTAAAAATATGATATTTTTTAAAAAATCGAGATAAATAAAAAACAAATTTTACATAGATTTTTGAATGTGTTTTTTTTTAAAGAAATATTAGTATACAAGAATCAATAAAACAAAGTTGAAGAAAAAAAAAATATTAAGCTTTAAAAACGGGCAAGAAATTGAAATATTTAATAATTTAAAAAATTAAATTAAATTATAAGTTTTAGTTTTCCAGAACTTTTGAGTTTTTTTTATTAAGAGCATTATTATTTTATAAAAATCAAAAAACAAAATTAGAATAGCTGGTTTAGTTTCAGAGAAAAAAAAATAAAATGTGAAAAAGGTGAAAATTACAAATACATATGTGAACTTTTTAAAATTCGAAATAAATTATAAATTTTTCTTTTTACATAAATTTTTGGATGTGGTTTTTGAAAGGAATATTTAAAAAACAATAATCAGAAAAAAATTAAGAATAGCTATATTAGTTCGAGAGAAACAAAATAAAAAGTAAAAAGTACAGGCACGGGTTAATGACCTCGGACAAAATTTTTCGTAGCGCATAAACTTTCGATTTATAAGGTGGCCGATTTGGGAAATAACGGACACCCTAATGTATATACCTCTAGCGGGCTTTAGATCAGAGCTTTATTTAATTCTTTTTGTAATTTTTTTGTGATGTTTACACCCTTCTTCAGAACTATTTTTAGAAAAAAAAAATTAATATAACTATATATGTATATATTTTAATTAAAATGACTTACTGAAGAAGGGTGTAAACACACTCGAAACGTCACAAAAACAATACAAAAAAAAATTAAATAAAGCACTGATCTAAAGACGAAAATAATTTATTTTAGTTTATTTACCTTGGAAGAATAAACTGCCCTTGGATTCGGAGCACCTGTTAGCAAACTGACATTCATCTCTCCTGGGATATCCCCAAAGCCAGGTAATTTATACATTCCAGGTCCCCTTGAGTACAGCATTCCGTTTGGAGAATACATAAGCTCTTCCATCGTAAAAAGTCCATAGCCTTGCATAAATGCTCCTTCAATTTGGCCAATATCGATTGCCGGATTTATACTTGAACCAATGTCCATTACAATATCAGTTTTAATAACCAAATGATCTCCAGTCAAGCAATCTATTTCCACAATAGATGCACCAACACCATTGGTGTAGTAGTTAAAAATTTTATTTTCTCCCGTCACTGGGTCAACTCCGAGTCCAGGAGTTTTGTAAAAGCCTGTAGCCGAAAGTCCAACACGATCAAAGTATGCTTTATTAATCCATTCTTTCCATGACAATTCTGGAAATTCTTCCTTGTAATATTTTAGACGAACATTCAATTTCTCACAAGCTTCTAAAACAGCCATTCCGTTTAAATCTGACCCGCAACTAGCTGCTGTGGGTGAAGTGTTTGGTACTTTATCTGTTGATGATTCCGCAATGTGAATAAGCTCCGATGGGATTCCCAAAGCTCTCGAGGCAACTTGTATCATTTTTGTATGTAAACCTTGTCCAATTTCGATTCCACCATGTGAAAGGAGAACAGAACCATCTAAGTATATATGTATTAAAGCACCAGCCTGATTCAGATGTGGAACACCAAATGCAATACCGTACTTTGTGGGTACTATTGCAATACCTCGTTTACGCCAACGATGTGATTTATTAAATATTTTGATTTCCTCCCGTTGTTTAAGAAAATTTGATTGAGCTAGGCATTCTTTAAAACATCTTTGATAGAAAAAAATAGTAAATACGTGGATTTCATTATAGGCACAATTAACGTGGTTCAATCGATTAATGCAATTTAGATATTATTTAATCAACTAACTAGGGGAGACCGGGGACAAAAGTAACACGTCATGAAAGTAACAAGCCCATTTACAGCCTGATTGAATGTATTGAAGCATTTTCTTGTATAAAACTAAACAATTTAAATCTTCTTACTAAACAGTTATTGTCACTCGGTCGTGAGATCGAGATGGGCACATGTTACAGTCAAAAAACTAAAAAGAGCATCATTTGCAATTTTTTTGTAATACAGATATTCGAATAAAAAAAGGGTTAAATATTAACGTATTAAAGGAAGTTTCTATGCAAGCATTCTTTAATATATTGTTTCTATATTTCTGATCGTCATTTTAAAAAATCCAAGATTCTGAGTGAATTATTTAGTTTTTTTTTTTTTAATTAAGGCATGTGGGCCAAACTAACAAAAAAACCATGGGGACGAACGTAACATGTTACTTTCTCCACAAGAAGTAAATTTTTATCTGAAAGCTGTTTTTCATAGGCCGTGTGCGAATTGGATTAAATTGAATTAAAAAGCACGTTAATTTTTGATTCTAATGAGGTGCAAAACGTCGAAACGTCAAAATTTAATTTCTCATGGGTTAGGTTAGGTTAGCTTAGCGTGACTGTCAGTATAAATGCTTAACACACTTAGAGCATGCGTATAAATCTAGTAGACTTTCTCCCTGCTTTTTGAACCAGTAAGAGCTCCAAACGAAGCGTAGGCGACTACTAATATCTAAACTTTCCAAGTTTCTAAGATTATTGTAAGAAGTAGAACTCTTCTCACCTTTTTCTTTCATCAAATTTTTTGTATGGACCAAAAGAGATAATGCATCTATCAATGTAAGCAATTCGTAGCGACGCATTTAAGGACTGTGCTCATGAAGCTTTATACAAGCTTTCTCTTTGTAGGAACTCTCATATTAATTGAGTATGATCCTTTTTAGATTTATGCAAGTGTTGTTTTTTTAAGGTCTTTAACTCTAGATAGCTCACGTTCCAAAACTACCATGAAAAGCTAATCATTCGACTTTTTGACGAACATTAGAAAACTTTATTTTTTTTATAAATAATTAACTTTTATTTAAATTTATAGTATTAATAAGAAAAATAATTTATAAATTAGAGATAAATATCATAAGAATAAATATTCCTTTCATTTTTAAATGCTTCGATCATATTTTAATGGGACATGTTTTTTGAGACTATTTTAGCACTTTAACAAAGTCAACCGTTTGTTCGCCACAAATAGGAACTTTGCACCTATATTGCAACAATTCTTCAATTCTTCAAATCACTTACAAGAATAACACATACGCCACGCGAGACAGATCACCGGCAACTGAGTTGGCGCGAAAGCACAATTACGTTGGTAAAAAAATAAAAGAGTTAAAGAGGAATGTTGGTTGGATGCTCGTCATTTTGACGAACGTTAGCTTTCCAGGGTTAAGAAATATTATATTTTTTAACTATCTTCCTAGGTTAAAATAAATTTTGAATGGAGTTAAATATATATATATATATGTGTAAATACGATTAATTTTGTAATTAACACAAGTTTGTTTTAAATATTGTGTGTTACTTTTGTCACCAGGGCGTGTTACTTTGGTTCTGCACATATAGGACGAAAGTAACGAGCGAAGAGTTTGTGAAAAACTGGCACAGATATATGTGAATTTATCATTTTATTGAAATTTAACTTCATCAATTCCTGGATAAATAACCCATCTTTTAGATAACATATTTCGTTTTCTAATATTCCAACAAATGAAGGAGCAGGAACCCCTAAAGTAAAAAGTGTTACTTTGGCCCTGGTCTCCCCTACACATAGTCATCTCATTGATAAATCAGACAAAAATAGAAAATATTAAGTTGCTCTTTCCGAACGATATGAAAAAAAAAACTTGTTTATTTATCTTAAATTGCATAAAATTATATCTAACTTGTGTTGAACCAGTTTACGTTTCGTTACAACTAGGTATACCTTTCTATTGGACAGTTTTCCAGCTTTTGATTATAAAACGTACTATTACCATCTTGATAAAAGTTCATAGTCATTACTTCAATGTAATCTTTTCCAGTGACCTTTGCTACATCTCGAATAATATGTTCCCCTGCAAACATACCCTGTGGTCCTCCGAAACCTCTAAACGCTGTATTCGACGGCAAGTTCGTTCTACAAAGCCAGCCAGAAACTTTAACGTTGGGAATATTGTAACAGTTTTCAAAGTGATACATTGCTCTGTCTAAAACCTAAAAAAAGAAAGATTATTTATTTATTTATTTGAGTTACATTTAATTTTTTTTGTTTAACAAGATATCGGAAGGTATACAAATTATTATAATAAGTGAAAAAAAGCTAGAGGAAATCTTAAGCTTAGATATGTATCAATTTAGCAGGTCACTTTTTCCGTTGCAGATTAAAAAGTATATAGTAATTAGTTGCTACTTAATTGCTAATTAGTTACGCAAAAAAAATAAATTGCTCGGTTTGTGAAACATTGGGTGTCCTGCTAAGTTGACATCAACTTAGAAGATCAACTTTTTCAAAACTTTACATAAACGGTCCGGGGTAGACATATATTGAGAACTACTTAATTGCTAATTAGTTGCGCAAAAAAAATTATATTGCTATTTTGGTTTGCGCAAAAATGGGTGTCCTGCTAAGTTGACGTCAACTTAGCAGGTCAACTTTCTCAAAAATGGAGATAAACGATCCGGGAGTGGATATATATTAAGAACTACTTAATTGGTAATAAGTTACGCGGCGTTTGCAAAAAAAAAAATAGATTTGTTATTGAAATATTCATATTTCATTTGTCGTGCAAATGCACAAAGGTGGAAGGGAAAAGGGGTGTATCCGTTCTGGATTGGTTTTGCTGTGTTAGCAAAAATGGCGTGGGAATCCGTTAGGAATCTATAAATGTACCGTTAGGCAAAGGGGCGTGTGGAGAATAATGGGTTTACGGTAAAGGGTGAAGTCTCAGACGTAACTCCTCCCCCCTTAGAATTCTGCTCCGCAGAATTTTTAATATCAACTTTTATATTGGTTTCTTTACTTTTAGTTTTTGATTTAAAGGTAAAAATTATTAAAATTAAAATGGTAAGTATGACAATGGCTGTTCCAAAATTAATATATTCATGTGCGACAGTATTGGATTTTATTTCTTCTATTAGTTTACGATTTTCAATATGTTTCAAGTTAAGCTCCTCTGAAGTATAGTTCATAGACACTTTTTTAATAGTAACATTATTAAGTTTAGGGATAACAAAATTATCATATACTACAAAATTTTCATATTTTATATCGTTTATATTTAGTTCACAATTTTCAAATCTCAATAAATTATTTCCCATAATATTTAAGGTAAAATTATTACAATTGTGTAAGACTTGGGTATAAGGAATGTTTTTAGTTATAATGATGTTATTTTGTATTTGTTTAATTTCTACATTTTTGTTTTCTGTATAAATACACTTAGGATTTTCCTTAAAGATTTTTGAAATACAATCGTCTTTTATTATTTTTAATTCTTTAATTTTCATTGTCTCGTTTATATATTCATAGTTAAAGTGTTCATCTGTAACGAACTCGTTAAAAGGTGTTACTAATTCTAGGTTGTTTTGATTAGAAATAGGCTCAATAATTATTTTATAAAAGTTAACACTTGAGTAATTTGGTATTAAAAGGATAAATATAATTTGATTTTCATGGATTATGACAGAATTTTTTATATGTGAAAATTCTTTGATAGTTATATTAAATTTTGATACCTCTCTTGGTGATAATAAATCTTTCCCTAGAACTCCTAGCTGACTCAATAGTAGGTTGTCTTTTACTTTTCTAACTTGTTCTCTAAGCAGTTGTATGTCATATTGTATTTGAAATGCTTGTTGCATGCTAGTAATTTCTAAAAATTCTTTGTTTATTGCGTTTCCTAAATTTGAAAGTTGGTTTTTTATGTCGTGTTGCTGTCCGTTAATATGTCTTGAGATATTGTCTATGACTTCGTTAAAATGATAATTAGTTTTGATTTGATCATTAAGTCCCTCAATCAAATTTTGATTGTTTTTCTGGTTATTTTCTAAGCTCTGCATTATTTGAACTTCGTCTTCATAGTCCATGGTGCCTGCTAGATATTTCAACCCTTTACCAACCATGTTAAATAAACCTCTTTTCTTTCTTTGGTGTTGGTATCCTAACAGATTCTCTATTTCTTCTGACAGACTTTTAAAGTTATGTACTATTGTCGGGTATTCGTTTTTAAAATCAAGTTTGTTAATGTTATGTTTTATTATGTCTAAATTGTCTGTCCATGAAGTTATGTTTATGTTATGTAAAATCTTCGTATATCCTATTATGACTGGGATTTGTTCCTCTCTTATTGTAATAAAACCGTTTCCTGAATTTAAGTCCTGTACGTCAAGTCTCTGTCCATTTGTTCCAGTTGTTACTAAGAGAAGTGTTAATAGTACCTGGAGAGAAAAAAAAATATTTTATGTATCTTCATATTTGTAGACTCTTTTAATTTGATTTTTGTGAAATCTACTTTTTTATTTTTTATTGTTCGTATTTATATTTTCTTTTTATTTGAGATTTATGAAATTTTCTTCCTTTCTCGTTTTGTAAATAATCTTTATTAATTACGACTGGATCTGATTTTGAATGGATTGGTTTCAGCTTATTACTAACTCTATTTTTTAAATAAGTATGCTTATCTTGGGTAAGGTCTATATCTTCCCTGTTATTGTTTATCTTATTAATATATTTTTATTTATTTTTAGTCACTAATTCTATGATTTTAGGGTATTCTGTGTTAGGAATGTTTCCGTTTAGAAAATCTAAAGGTCTTCTTTTAGTGGTTGAGTGAATGGTGTTGTTATAGATTGAAACGGCGTTCAAAACTTTGTTGCGTTATGTGTCCTTATTGTTCTCATCAGCAGAGAAAGTACGAATGTGTTCATTTAAAGTCGAATGAAATCTTTCTATATCCGAATTACCTGTTTTCTTGTATGGGGTAGTAATGTGTAAGTGGACATTTTTTTCCTTAAGGAATTCCTTAATTACTGATGAAGAAAAACCTGTTTCGCCATCAGTGACAATTTTGTTTGGAGGGCCAAAGTTTGTAAATCTGCATTTTAAAGTGTTAAGTAGTGCCAACCAGGTTCTGTGTTTTATTTCGTAAACGGTAACGTGTTTCGTAAATTTGTCTATCATGGTGACAAACATAAGATTAACGTGTGCGTACCAAATGTCGATATGAATTATTTGGTTCGGTTTTTCAGGCATTTCTGTTAGTTTTAGAGGTATTTTAAGGTGATCTTTCATAGTTAGATTTATTACAAATCTCGCAATTATTTATGAATTTTTGTATTGCTGTTTTAAGGTTTGGGCTATAGTATGTGTTTTTTATTTCTTCATAAGTTTCATTTACTCCACGATGGTTATAAGCTTTATGTGTTTTGCTGATAACATTTAGAACCTTCTCTTCATCATCTAAATCACCTAAAAATTTACTACATTTAACTATTCGTAACAGTTTGTTTTTACTAAAGTACTTAAGGTAAGTATCTTGAAATTTGGCGAATAAATGATCATGTCTGGAAAAAATTCCAATTATTCCTTTAGGAGGAATGAACTTTTTCATTATATCTATCAGAAGTTTTTCGTTGAATTTTTTTCATTTCTATAACGATCCTTCTTTTCTTGAAAGGATAATATAGTTTATGGTTGTTAACGTGTTTGTGTTTTATAAATATTAACTGGCGATTCTATTATAGGAATGTGATTGCTGCTATCCTCATTTGCACTGTGGATAGTTGCAACCATTGACTCTACATCTTCATTCTCCGTATTCTCATTATCTGTGTTTCTATTTCTACTACAGTGTGTTTCTTCTGAATGGGAATCTTCTACATTTTCGTTGTAGTAGGTTTCTATTCTTGATAACCCATCTGCCACTTGGTTATCTTTGCCCTTTATATACTCGATTTCAAAATTAAACTCTTCTAGTTTAATTTTCCACCTTTGGAGTTTGATATTGGGTTCTCTGAGAGAACTCAACCAAACAAGTGGTCGATGGTCTGTACGAATTGTGAACTTCCTTCCATAGAGATAAGGTCTAAAGTATTGTGTAGCCCATACGATGGCCAACAATTCTTTCTCTATGGTAGAGTATTTAACTTCGTGGTCATTTAATGTTCTGCTCGCGTAACACAAAGGGTGGTTATCTTGCGACAAAACAGCGCCTAAGGCAAAGTTTGAAGCATCTGTTGCTAAAGTAAATTTTTTATTGAAGTCAGGGTATTGCAGTAAAGGGTCTGATGTTATCAATTTTTTTAGATTCTCAAAACTATCAATGTACTCTTGGTTGGTAATATCGATTTTTGCATTCTTTTTCAGAAAGTTAGTCATTGGTTTTGCAACCTTTGAATAGTCCCTAATAAACTTCCTATAGTACCCTGTGATTCCTAAGAAAGCTTTTATTTGTTTTGATGTTTTTGGTAACTTATACTCTTGTATTGCAGATACTTTATTTGGGTTTGGTTTTATTCCCTCTATTGTAACAACACGGTCTCTTTCTTTAAGAATTCGCACTTATCAAGTTGTACCTTTAAATTTACTTCTTTTAGTCTTTTAAATATTTTGTTTATTGCTACTAGATGCTCCTCAAGGCTAGTAGAAAAAATTATAATATCGTCTAAATATACTCAACAAAATACTCCTACATAATCCGCAAGTATAGAATTCATCAACCTCTGAAAGGTTGCGGGGGCATTTTTCAGACCGAAAGGCATACGAATAAACTCGTAATGTTCGTCATCGGTGGAAAATGCCGTTTTTGGAATATCTTCCTCCGCAATTTCGATCTGATGAAACCCTTTCGCCAGATCTAATGTCGTGAAAATATCTCATCCATATTACCCATGGGGAATTTGTCATCTATTGTTACATCATTGACTTTACGATAGTCAATTACTATCCTCCATTTTTTTTCATTTGAAGCATCCATCTTCTTCGGTACTACCCAGATCGGTGCCGAGTATGGTGAGTTACTGCGGCGTATTATGCCTTGTCTTAGCATATCAGATATTTGTTTCTTAACCTCGGTTCTATGTATCTCTGGGTATCTGTATGTTTTGGTATAAATTGGTATCTCATTCACTGTCCTTATAATACGGTGCTTAATTGCATTAGTGAATGAGAGATCGCTTCCTTCTTGGTAGAATATTGAAGCATTACGAGAAACAAGGTTTAAGATTCCTTTTTTTCTTCTTCGTTGAGGTGATTAACCCTTATTTGATCCATGATAGGATTTGTACTTGTTTCTGTGTAGTATATTTCGTGTAGCAACATTTCTGGTATTGAATCTACATATACTCCATTTTCAGAGTCCTCTGAATTTAATTCTACTTTATCGCAGATTTCCGTTGTACGTTCTTCTTCATTTTCATTGAAGTAGATTGGAATTTTAGTTTCCTGTACTATCAATAATTTTTTTTCAAAATCAATTACAGCTTTGATTGGAAGTAAAATGTTATTACCAATTAAACCATCGTATACATTGTGAAATTGGTATTCGAGGAACTCTGCTGTTTTATTCAGCTTGCCGAATTCCTCGAATAAAGGTATTGTTACCTTCTTAAATGAGTGTATGTATGAGCCTGCTGTTTTTATTTTGACAGGTGCATTTAGTTTTTTCTGCCATTTTGGGTGGCATAGTCCCGGGTTAAGGATACTGGTCTCTGACACGGTGTCGATCAGTATCCTTAATGTGTATTTGTTTTGTTTTGTTCTGATTATTATATAGGGAAGTCGGCCTGAAGGCTTTCTTCCTGAAAATCCTGAACCTGTATGTTATTGATTTGCCTCTGGTAGGAGGCGGACAATGTGTCCATAGGTTCGTTACTGTTCGAATTCCTATATTGTTTTGAGTTATTGGTCTTATACTGTCCTGAATTATTGTTTCTACTCGTATACTGCCCTGAATTTGTGTTATTCGTTGATTGTCCTGAGTTATTTTTATACTGTCCTGAGTTATTTGTATACTGGCCTGAGTTATTTTTATACTGTCCTGAGTTGTACTTGTTGTTATTATAACCATCATTATTACTCCTAAATGTACCTGAATTATTATTAGAATTATATTTATATGTACCTGACTTATTATGGTTATTATTACTACATTGATAACTATTCCTTGCAATTGAATTATTATAGAATGTTGATTTTAAATTTCCCTCATCTTGTCCTAAAAACATTCTAATTTTCTCCCTTATTTCTGATAGATCGTGCAATCCTGTGATTGCATAAGCTTATGCCCCTGAGACTAATTCTTTAACCTTCATTATTAGCATTCCGTTCAAAATTTCTGTTACTTTCTTACTATTGTTACTAAAAGTAGCGTGTTCCGCAATATTTTCTACAATATCTTTTATCTTACAGTCTAATTCATAAATACTTCTTACTCTTAGTACTCCTATGTCCTTGGTTATGGTAAGCTCCTTTGATGCTCGGAAATGCTGTTTTAATCTGTTGATGCACTGGTTC
Source organism: Epistrophella euchroma (assembly GCA_947049315.1). Lineage (NCBI taxonomy): Eukaryota > Metazoa > Arthropoda > Insecta > Diptera > Syrphidae > Epistrophella > Epistrophella euchroma. Next base: position 85,255,942 of record OX346245.1, on the reverse strand, counting down.
CAATCCGTTGGTGGATCTACTTGCAATAGATTTTTTGCTGCTCCCGATATTTTCGTATCGAGGATGACCTCGAACACTTGCCTTTTGTCATCTTCCCGCTGATAGTTAGTGAGGACTTTTGTAACTGATGCTGCGAACGATGGCAACGTTCCTGGTTCACCAGTGAAAGTTGTAAGGAATCGAATTTCCTTTTCGATTTTTGCCCTTATACTCATTGGTTGGTTCATATTTGCCATCAGCTGAGTAAGTGCGGCGAGGCACTGTTCCATATTCATTTAGGCCATTCTTTCTGTTCTTAGTTGGTCGAACCTTTCGTTTCTTTTTTTGTTGTTAATTTTGTTGACTTTTGTTTTACTTTTGTTAGGTTTTTGTACGTATGCCTCTTTTCTGCGTACTTAGTTGCAAAGTTTCTTTTTATTTCGTACTTAATTGCACTTTTAGCTTGTACTTAAACGCACTTTTAGCTTGTACTTAAACGCACTTTTTAGATTGTACTTAATCGCACTTTTAGCTTGTACTTAAACGCACTTTTTAGATTGTACTTAATCGCACATACATTACATTGTACTTAATCGCCCTTTTTTAGATTGTACTTAATCGCACGACCGACTGCGCCATTTATGTCATCGAGCCAAGCGGAAGCTTTTAAAAAAAAACAAATGTTTTTTTTTCTTTTTTTTTTATTATTTATTACAATTTATAATTACTTAAAATGTTATTAATTTTATTGCTAAAAGAAAGGCCGCTGTCTTCAGCTAGGCTGCACCTTTCAGTTAGCTTGTCGAATTAGAACTATCTTATAAAATAAACTTCAACTTGAACTACACTTCAGGTAACTAGAAAAATGTGCCGCGTTTGCAAAAAAAATAGATTTGTTATTGAAATATTCATATTTCATTCGTCGTGCGAATGCACAAAGGGAAAAGGGGTGTATCCGTTCTGGATTGGTTTTGCTGTGTTAGCAAAAATGGCGTGGGAATCCGTTAGGAATCTATAAATGTACCGTTAGGCAAAGGGGCGTGTGGGGAATAATGGGTTTACGGTAAAGGGTGAAGTCTCAGACGTAACTGTTCCTATAATCAAGATCTCTGCATTTTGTTCTTCTCTTTCTATCCAACAAACATACATTTTATATTTTGTATCCCTTATTTTTTGCAGAACTCGCATGAAGATACATGTAAATCCACCATTAAAGAAGCAGACCTTATCCCGTCACGACCCGCCAACGGACCGAAGTTGACTGCAAATCAACTCTATTTTCTCTAGCTAACTACGATTGGGAAGTTAAGCAATGCAGCTGAATTATATTCTCGGATGAGTGCAGAATGAGTCTGCATGGAAGTGATCGTACGGTTTTTTAGAAACCGTGACTTATGGGGGAGGGCCCTGTATGATACATTTTAGGCATTTCATTTGAAGGAAAAGTGAGCTGGTTTTTGTTTGTGGTGCTCGAGGGAATGTTTAACTGCGGATTGACATATCTCCGATATTCTGCTGCATCACGCCGTTATTTATGCTGATGGATGTGTTGCCAGGGATTTCGTACTAATGCGTAATAACGCTCGATTCAACACTGCGCGGGAAACAGTCGGATTCCTTAGGGAAGTTGGTAGTGCCAAGATGGACTTGCTGGCGCTAAACCCAGACTTAAACCTTAACAAGCATCTATTAGACGAGCTTAAGTGAAGGGTTAGAGCAAAAATCCAGCTCATGAAACAATTAATTAACTAAAAGCGGACTGGTAGACGAAAGGAAAGAATACCGCAAGAGACAGTCAAGAAACGCTTCCAGGTTCATGAAAAATTGTTTAGAAGCTGTAATTAAAGATAAGGCGGGCAATTCAAGATACTTAAACCGTAAATTACGCTTAATTTTGGTTAAAATTGTAAAATTTTGGAGCTAATACCTGTTTTAATTTCACCATATTTTTCCTTACATGCTTCAACTATGACGAATACCTCTTAAAATCCCGAAAGTAAATAGTTGCAGCTTTTTAATGATACCATAAACATTCATACATGTCAATTGCATTGAGAGCAATTACTATCTTTACTTGAAGAAAGATAGTGATTCCGTTTTTTTGCTCGCAAGTATAATTTTAAGATCTTCCCGATATTAGGCAAGAGACTTATAGGCCTGTAGCTGGAAAGATCAAAAGGATCTTTCTTTTTTTTATTATTGGATAACACCTTCGACGTTTTCCAATAACTCGGAAAGTAGCAGTTGTTTAGAAGATTGTTAAAGATAATACAATACGACTATATGATATCAATCGGAACATGTTTCAGAACGATGTTTGGAATGTTATCTAAACCACTTGACTTCTTGTTATTGAGTTTTCTGAATATGTATGTCAGTTCATCTAAGGTTGTAAAGTAATTTCCAGTTTGTTCCGCTGTTAGTTCGTCGCCTTTTAATGTCTCAGTAAATCTCAGGTCAGGAGTGTTGGTACTTCGCTACTGCAAAATCTCAGCAATCTCTCACGTTCTTCATCAGATCGTTTGGGAGGGGGGGGTCTATTTTCTAAAAAATTGACTTAAAACAGAAAAAAAATATTTAAAAACAACGGTACAATTTAAAATGCCACGCTATACCTTTTTGGAAAGCCAGAAATATCTTCTTTAATTCATTTTAAATCAAGTTGTATTAGTAAATAGTTTTTGAAAAATTAATATCCAAACTCAAATTTTTGAAAAAAAAATGAAAAAAAAATATTCAAACTAATTTTTTTCAAAATTTTGTGTAATTAAGTATAATTTTTGTTTCAAAAATGTAATGCTCTTATTAATTTTCAATAAAAAACTGAAAACCGGATGTTAAAATGTATCTTAGTTTTTGAGAAATTAAAAAAAAATAAAAAGTTATTTTTTCCAAGAAAAACACTTTTTTGGTTTTCCCAAGTTTGATCTGCTCAGGTCAATTATTAAATTAGTGGATAAACCCTTTTTTATTTTTTATTGCAACTAAATGGCAGCAATCATCCTACAAATTTGCCGAATATTTCGGAAATATAAATATTCGTTAATTTTTTTTTATTTTTAAGTTTTGTTGGTGTTCTCTGTGATATGAAAGTCTTTTAGTTTATTAATTTTTTTTTGTTTAATAATTTTTTTTTTGATTTTCTGTATTTAACATGAATTTTTCTATTCAATATATTAATTGAAATTGTGTTTTTAATTCTGAAAATCAATCCGAGGTGAAATTAGCACATTCCTGGTACGATCGACCATATAACCCGCAAGCAAAATGTTCACGATATTCACTTTGTTCACGATCACCAAATTTTGTTCGAGTATACTTCCTTTGTTTCGGATACTCGGAAATAGTTGTGTATCCGAATTTGGTGGTTGATGGGTATTGATTGAGATGAGAAATCAGTTTAACTCTTCGATGTGGATTGGTGGTTCGATTTTGTGAAGCAGAAAGATATGTTAATGGATTTTTATTTAAAATAAACCATTCCTTTCGATTATATTTTTTATTGTATTTGAATAAATAAATTAGGAATAGTTAGGTTCATATATAGGTTTATTACAGGTATATAAAAATAACAAAATAAAATGGAGCAAAGCAAAAAAAAAAAAATTAAAATAAATAAACAAAAATTATATGCCTATTATGTATGACAACTCAACTAGTTGAGTTGTCTATGCAAAACTTCGACGCTAATTTAAATGTCTCTATGAGAGTTGAGCTTTAAGAAAACTATACAAACTTGTTCGTTTTGTTATAGACTCCAAATTTCAGTTGAAATAAAAAGTACATTTTATACTAAAAGGGATTTATTTAAAGTCAAAATGTTGTAGAGCCAACTCAACTTAGTTGAGTTGTTATCAATAATAGGCATATTAATTTTATATAAAAAAATAAATAAAAAACATACGAGTAATGTACGAGTAAGTAATATTTTTAAATAGTAAATTATTTGTATATGTCTGCAGTTCTTGGCTTAAAAAAAAAGCGGCAGAACTCAACGTTATAGGAAAAGGAAAATTAAACTTTAAATCTTTGTTAGTTCCATAGAATAGGTACAGTTTTATTTTCTGCACAAAATTGCAATGATAAATCGAAAATTTCATTTGTGTAGCAAATCTTTCACGTTGACATGTGTTCCGTATTTTACACCAATTTTAATATACTGCTTTACAAAACCTTGCATCCCACATCCTTCAGTTACCGAGAAAGGTCTTATGTCTTCAATGCATAGCCTTAACCCCCCGGCTCCACAAGCAATTTTTATCTCTTTCTTTATTTTAGATATAATTTTAGAAGTATTTATTTTTGCGTTGAGTCGTCATATTATTTCATAAAATTTAATTTGGAATTTGGTCGCGAGAGAGCCAACACTGGATTATTCGCGCTAATATTACACGTACGTCGAGTTTCGAGCTCTACCTTTACTAGAATACCGAAAATATCATCAAGTTTTTAGAAAATGGCTGCAAATAATGAAACTTCAAAATTTATGTCCATAATTATTTCTCCTGAGAAGACAAGATATAAATGAAGAAATTTATGTCTAAAAATAAAAATTTTCTAGATTTAACTGTCCTCCACAAGAAATTTTAACTATATGACACATATCTTGAAATGGTTTATTTCTAGTAGAGACCCAGGGTAAGGAAGCGTCCAAAATAGCATTTTTATCACTCCTTGACATTTTTCGTTACTAGAGCTTGGCTGCATATCTCTAAAACACTTGTGTCTTAAAAGATTTATTGTTGACTTAGAAAAATGTTTTAAAATTTTCTAACATGTTTTACATGCCACAAAATTGGGTATTGTTTCGCCGTTTTCATTTTTAACTTAACCAAAGGTTTCTCAGACCTTACTTTGGCAGTCGCGGACGAATCGTTCTTTCGATCACTTCTAGATTTAATTTATTCTTAAATTCCCTAGAGGATATGAAGGGAATTTTTTAATTGTTCATATAACGGATTTATCTTCCCGCAGTGTTGTGAATCTTGGCCTACCACCTCGGTGAATCGTTTTGACGGAATCGTTAGTGTTATAAGATTTAATCAAAGGGGATATTACTGATTTATTAATGCAATATTTTTTTGATAACTGTGCTTGTTAATTTCCACTTTTATATTCGTTTATTAACTTTAATTTAAACTTGGTAGAATACATTGTTTGCGCCATTTTAGAAAAAACTAGATAATCCGTTAACAGGTTATTTTTATGCAAAATGTAAAGAATGAATGAGTCAATTTGCTTGCTTTTACATTTTGACACATTTAATCTGCTAAGTTAAATTCAAAGTAACGGCTTTTTCATATCATACCATATCATATTTACCATTTTACTTCCAAAAAGATAGAGAGCGCGTAAGTTGCTTTAGATTTGGCCAACGATAAATTGAAGTGAATTTAAGTAAATGCTTAAATTTTCCTATAAACTCAACTGTTGATACCAGCTTATGAATTTTATAGAATAATTAACAACATTCATAGCTATTGAAAAAATACAAATATTTTAGATTTCTGGCTCATTAGTACGAACTAAGTCGTTTGGCATTCGTTAGAGCATATAGTTGCTTTAGTTTTGTCCAACGCTGTACACAAACCTTATCTACTTATATTTACTTATCTAAGCAACAATACCCCTACAAATTGCTCTTCGATTTGAAGTTCTTTAAACTTCATTTTTTAAGGGCACTGTTTTCCCACTAAAAAAAAAACAGAACAATCCTTTTTAAAACAATTAAACAACTACCGCACTGTCCCAAAATTGACTATGTCGTGGATGTCAAATATATTGATGATTGGCATTGTTACATATTGTTTCAAACAACCAAAACTATACAAAATAAATAGACAAATAACCCCAGTTTTACTTCTTGGGATTAAACCAGCAGCAAACATAAAAACGATAAATACAAAACAAACCTAAAATCTACTTACCCTACAACAACGATCAACCATATAACCCGCAAGCAAAATGTTCACGATATTCACTTTGTTCACGAAAAAGTGGAATTGTTCGAACATATTCGAACATACTCATTTAAATCTCTGATCCGAACTTGTAGTAGCATAAATTTACCAAGGGAAGGGCCAAGTGAGATTTTGAACGAAGAAATTGATTCAACAAATCGGAGTTCCAATTTTGAAAACGTTGTTGAACAAAATTATGGAAATCCGAACATTAATATAAAAAGAGAACATTGATCCTCCTCCTCTTGTGCGAAGATCTAGTAAAGTAAAAAAAGCTCCCATCAGCCTAGACTTATAAATATGTAAATTGAAAATTAATCCAATTTATGGATCTAATTCTTAAGTTGAATTTATGAAATTTCTATGAAGTATTAATTTAATTTTCCTTGCCTTTCCACAATGTATATGATATGAAAAGAACAGTATATAGATCTTGAAATCCAATACATTTATTTATCTTTCAATATAAGAGATGAAATATGTAATATGTATATTCTTGTAAAACAAAACTTAGACGGTTATATATCTTAAAATATAATGAAATGAAATATGTAAATATTTATATTGTAATTAGCTATAAGAATATTTTTTTATGATGTAAGGAAGAGTTGTCATATCAGTGCTGAATGCAGCCTTTTGTTGTATCTAGTAGCTAACCAAAATGTATCTTTCTTATGTTACCAATACGTTTCCGTTTTACGTCAGCCATTTTAATTAATTGTTGTAATAAAGGATTAAGAACACACGACACGAGTATTACTTGCTGCAAATTATTACAGACGGACTACTGTTCCTTGGAAATATCATAGGTCCCTGTGATAAACGGAGCTGGCGGAGCTAGTAAGTGTATAAGCGAGTATAGGGTAGGCCACGGGGGCATTTTTGGTGCTGGAAAAGGGTTGCGGCACGCTTGCTTATTGCACGGCTCAGCTCGACGGGATGGGAGCCGTTCTTGCCCTTTTCCAAAACACCTCCTACTCAACAAACAAATTTAGTCGTGCCTTTGTTATAAGGAAAGGATACGATAATGGATAGGATAGGCGAATAAGGGTTACGAATGCAAAAAAAAAAAAAGGAAATGCACAAACATAGTTACCTATGCCACTGCATCTGGGAGAGAATGAGGCTTCAATTCATCTCTGGGTGGAAACAAGTTTTTATCTTTCCTTAAACTCAAAAAAACTAAATCTAAAAAGCCCTAATGTCTATTTCTTATATATATATATATATATATTTATATTTATTATATATATATATCTTATATATATATAATAGTGTGCATGTACAGTCATGCCTCTAAAATCTAAACCTAAAACTAATAACTAAACCTAACAGCAAAATTTTGTTTCCACCCAAAAACTAACACTGTCTCCCAGACACAATGGTTCGCCGAGTCATCAAAAGGCTTTGCCAGCTTGCAAGACTTGCATATTGGCAAATAAAAAGTAAAGACCTATCTTATTGCATCATTAAATTTTTGCCATCTTTCACACCCAAACATTTCTGTGGGCTCTCGGTCTATTGGCACCAGCAGTCACGGCACCTGGCAGTCAGTGCGTGAACTGCTAGAGGGGGATACAATTTTTGTCGATTTGACATAATGTATTTCCCATAAGAGAAAACGAAATAATGGTCTGGAAAACATTAATTTTAGTAATTAATTTTATATGAACGGGTACTCATATTATAATTACAATAGATTCACAATGTATGCTAGTTTGTTAATCAAGAAGAATATATACCGAATTCAACTTCTTATTTGCTTTATTTTTCCCATAAAGAATGCAAACAAACGTGTATTGTTGTTGTTGTTTTCCAAAATGGATGAACGTCGCGAGTTGAAATGAAATCATGGGCGTAGTGAGGGAAGGGTTTTAGGGGCAAAATAAATTTTGGATTGAACTGAAATAATTTTTTAATATAGAAGTATAGATACATATGTATGTTATGTTGGTATGTATTTGCATTTTAGTATGTGAAATAGGAGAATAGGTATGTTTTATGTTTAAAACATTTTAACGTGAAATCTTTTTAACAGAATATAAAGAAAACTTAAATAATTAATAGATACGGTAAATTTTCAAACACAGGATTGGAACGGCTTGTTAATGGCACACATTTATAATTCACTTAGAATTTTGTTATTATTCTTGCTAAATTTTTGATTCTATTTTTGCTTTTGGGAGCTTTTCTTAGCAACCAAATTAAATTTTGTAAAAAGTACAAAACAAGGTAAAAAATAACTTTCGGCATTATTCGATTTAAAAAAAAAACAAAAAACTTTCACCATAAAAAAATTATTTCATGTATTTTCATAATTATGGGCAAAATTTCTTTAAAATTATCAAACACATTTTACACAGCACAAAATAAAAACAAAACATATAAATAAAACTGGCTACGCTTCTGCCTTGCTTTTTCCTTAACTGGGTATCGTTGTTGTTGTTTATCATTGTGAGGATGATTTGTTTACACTTTTTATCTATAAATTAAAGCATTCTAGTTTTTAGTTTCGATAATGCACTACGTGCATTATGGGTAACCCAGTCCTTTACACCAGTAAAAACACGTTTATATCTAGCAAAGACTTTATTAATACCGATTTTGATATATGGGTGCGAAATTTACTGCAACTGTAATTTTGTAAGCAAACGTAAACTCAATGTTGCCTTTCATAGTATTGTACGTTATGTCTTTGGCTTACGAAGGTACGATAGATTATCTGATTTTTCTTCTCTACTGCTGGATATGCCGTTGGAAAAATATCTTGAACTTCGGTGCTTGATTTTGCTATCTGATATACTGCTCTCACGCCTACCACAATACTGTTTTGGTAAAATTAGTTTTGCTACCTCGCATAGAACTCGTCAACTGACCCTTCCCCGATTTTCGTTTCTGACATCCGAGCGTCAATTTTTTGTAAATTCAGTCCGTCTTTGGAATTCCTTACCACGTAATATTTCAGAAATTCAAAACGCAACAAGGATTAAAAGGCTTTAAAAAATCATTTTTCATTAAATATGTAAATGAACTTGAAATAATTTGATTAATGATTTATATTTGCTTGATTAGCTTCAATTTCTACTAATTTAACTCTTTTTTTTGCTCTACTTTGTAAAATTAGCTTGTAACTATCTTATAAGATATTGTATCTTACAGTTATTAAGCAATCTCGAAATAAATAAATAAATAAATAAATAAAAATATATTTTAAGCTCGATTCACAAACTCACGTGTTTTATTATTACCATGCAATTAAAATACGGATACCCGTTTATATAAAATTAAATAGTAAAATTAATGGTTTCCAGACCATTTTTCCGTTTTCTCTTATGGGAAATACATTGAATGTCAAATCCAAAAATTTTGTATCCCCCTCTAGTAGTTCACGCGCTGATATGCAGGTGGTGTCGAAAGCAATTTACCTGGTGTCAATAATGGAATCCAAAATAATAATGTTTTGAAATATGGACTCATATATATAAAACGAAGATCGGTGACTGATTCAAATTTCAAGCACCTGTATCGATTTGATTAGTTAAGTTAAGTGGGTTAAGTGAAAACATATTTCATTGGTCAGTCTTATAAAATAAATTTGATTCACTGTAATTATAATTATTATTTTTATTATTATCAATTTCAAAGATTTCAAACTGGTGTTGGTGAAGATATAGGCATATACCAGAGTACTGTCATTCGAACAATTAACTGTGTTGTAAAAATCAAAGATAAGGCAACAGATTGGATAAAAATGCCATCGAACTATGAGAAACAGTTAAAGTCTAGTAGTAGAAATTTTTCATTGGTCTCCAACACTACAACGAAATGCTTATGAAACTCACAGCGAATACCCATTGAAAGTATCGCCAATTGCGAAAACAAAAAACAAACACATACGCACAAAAAGCAGAAAGTCATATTTAGTCCAGTTAACGAAGAAAAAAATATGCCTTCACCTGGAAATACATCCAACAGTTTTGAAACTTGGCACACGTATTAAGAGAGACCTGATGATAAAGTGTATAAAAGTCCCCATGAATCCGAGGCGAGGTCTAGCGGCAGGAAGGTGTAACATGTCGTCTATTTCGGTTTTTCGTGTGTATCTCAAAAATGTTTTGTTCTTTCAAAAAATAACCTGGGACAAAAAAATAGCTTATAAAATTCTCTATAAAATTGATTATGACCAAATGTTTCATATCTGTCATAGTTATAAAGTTATTTGATGCCTAAAATTGGTATTTTAAATTTCCTAAAAACAGCTACATTTTATATAGTCTAAAGCCGGTAGCAAATTTTAGGAGTGGAGGTATAACTACGGTGACCATCCGTCCCGGGTTTCCCGGGATTGTCCCGTATTTCTATAGCCTGTCCCTGGTTCTTTTTTAAGAAACCCGGGACGTACAAATGTCCCGTATTTAGTTATCTGTCCCTTATTTGTCCCGTATTTCCACATTTTCTCATGTATTTCTTATTTAATGTTTTATATATTTTATAAAACAAAATGTTTGATAAACCTTAACTTAGGTTTGAAAGTGCAAATGTCCCCTAAACAACTTACAGCAAAACTAGAATACTAAATAATAATACAAATTTATAAGTTTTTTTTTATCGCAAGACAAGTGTCCTATTTTTCTTGAAAGATTTTTTAACAACCCTTCTTCTGAAGTCTTGCTATTTTTCATTTACTCAGGATCGAGGCTTCAATTGCAATGAGTTTACATGTCGAATTATGAAATATCTTTGAATTAAAATTAAAGAAGTTAATAGACGAACAATTTGTGATTAGATGAGTCGAAAAAAAAAATTAATAGAACAAATAAGGAAATTTGAAGATACGAAATTTAAATCAGCGGGGTGCATAAAGAATCTGCAATTTTTAGTTGGGTAATTCTTCGTAATGAAGATTTTGTGAACCAAAAGCGACAAAATTGTAACAGAAATTTTTTCAGCAATGAATTATTAAAGAAAAAGAAAAAAAAATACGTTATAAATTTAGCTTAATTTGCATTACGAAATGTTATGCTCCTTATAACTTTACATAATGTATATTTAACTAATATTATTTAAAGACTTATTTGCTTTGTTAACAGATGACTTAATTTGTGAAAACATTATAATTAATTTTATTGTTAATTATTTAAGAATTTTGTTTCGTTTGTTTTTTCTGCTATTGTTTTTACCTCTTTTTATACCTATCTAAAATTAATGAAAAAACTAATATTTTTTCATACATTTTAATTTTGTTACTTTTGTCCCGGGTTTTGCTCTTAGAAATATGGTCACCGTAGGTATAACCCAAATTCATATACTATCATGTATGTTTAAATAAACGCGTTATTATACCAAATTCTACCGTCTGGCAGATTTTTTTTTTTTCAGCCGGGGGTGGGGGTGGGCGTTTGTCTGTTATTTTTTATCAGTGCACAATGCTTTATTTTTTACATACAAGGCGATTCGCATAAGGTGTGACAAAACACAAGAGCAAAAATAAATCGTATGGGAGGGGGTCTATTCCCCTCGTTGACCCAGGAGGGGCAATTTAAAAAAAAATTTAATCAAAACAGAAAAAAAATATAAAAAAAACAACGATAACTCTTACAATGTCATGCTATACCTTTTTGTAGAGCCTAAAATTTCTTCTTTTAGATTATTTGTGAGTAAAGTTGTTTTAGTGAGAATAGGATCTCTAGAGCATCAAAATAAGGGATTGAAGTCGAATTTAAGGAAAACTTACTTATATTATCTCAAATTTTCTTAAAAACTAGAAGACATTTTGACCTCTGGTTTTTAGTATTTGACTAAAAATTTATAGAAGCATTAATATTAAACATAAAAGTACAACTTAATTACGTAAATTCTTGAACAAAATAAGTTTGAACACATTTTTTTTTTTTTTTTTTTTATATTGAGTTTGAAAATTTTCTTTTCAAAAACTTTTCACTAAAACAACAGGCGCCAAATAACCTGATAAATATGACAGATATAAAAAAATTGGTCAGGATGTATTTTGTAGAAATTTTTGTAAGCTATTTTTTTTATCTCAGGTTATTTTTTGAAAGAACAAACAATGTCTGAGATAAACCCGAAAAACCGAAAAATACGACATGTTACATCTCCCTGCCGATAGAGCTCGCCTCGAATTCATAGGAACTTTTGTACACTTCGTCTTTATGCCTCTCTTAATAAGTGTGCCAAGTTTCAAAACTGTTGGATTTTTTTCCAGGTGAAAACCTTTGTTGACTGGACTAATTGTAAACTGTAAGTAGCATAAAAACACGAATTAAGCGTGTCACTTCTTCGTATACAAATATTGGTCTGGCCAGATAATTCTGTGCGAAAAAATGCTGACACCTCTCCAAATAACCTGCTACAGTTATTTATCTACTTCACTTGAATTCAGTATTTACTTACGGCCATATTCTTGACTTTCTTCAGAACTAGTTTAACCGAAAAACTAGATCTATAGCGGTTTCGAGTTTTATGTTTTTCACAAATTTGTATTACTTGGACATCTAAATCATATTATTCATACATAGTTTGACATCTAAATCAAATCAATAATTTTTTTTGAGAAACTTAAAACTCGAAAACCCTATAGAACTAGTTTTTCAGTAAAACTAGCTTTGAAGAAAGTCAATAATATAGCCGTTAAAGTATTTGCAATCAAGTAAATACTTTTGTTCATGCATATGAAATGAAAAAAATACTGAAAATTGGAGCTTTTACTTAAATTTTAGTGTTTACTTAAACTTTTTTACTTTAAGTAAATAGGTACTGCAAGAGTTCCTTAACTATTACTCATTTACATTTACTTGTTAGTGAACTTTAAGAGTTTATTAATTTATATACATATTTTATTTTTTTTAATTTAATTTGTGCATAGTAAAATTGTTACTCAAAAAGAAAACACGTCTGAACTATTATTTCCTAAAAGCTTAACGGATGGGTGGAATTTGGTACATTGATTTTTTTTTTGTAATTAAAATTTCTCAGCATAATCAAAATAAAGAAATTTTGTTTGTCCTCATTTTTCACGCCATAAATAAAGACTACTCCAATTTGCATTTTTCTTTTCCTGTTTTTATGATGGAAAAGTTAATAAAAATTCATGTCAAATTTGCTCTCGAATCTTACGGTTGCCTGGTCCCATAAAATGTTTTCTGTTCAGTATTTTAACTAACCGTGAAATTCCGTCTTACGTAAACAATTCTTTAATAGAAAAACAAAATTTAAATGAAATTATTTATGCTCACCGAAAATGACAAGTCCATTGAATGCCCTGCATTTGCGTAACACTCAATATAACAGCCTGTTATTTTTCCATCTTTTGAACAAGATGCTTTGTATTTGAACAAAAACGGATGCCGTGTTCCAGTTATCATCATATCTTCGTCCCTGTTCAACATAATCCTTACTGGTCTTCGTAGCTTATATGCTGCAAACGCAGCGGGTATAGCTATCGTGTATGCTCGAGATTCTTTTCCGCCAAATCCTCCACCAAGCCGCTTAGCTCTACAAACTACGTGGGAAACTGGTAGTGAAAGGGCATGGGCGACTAACCTCTGAACTTCCGATGGATGTTGAGTTGAACTAAAAATTTCTATTTCATCACTATCCCGTGGTACAGCCAATGCAGCATTAGTTTCTAAATAAAAATGCTCTTGACCACCCATCCGGCATGTACCTTCAATAACATAATCCGATGTTTTAAATGCTCCCTCTACATCTCCTTGGGTTATTATCTTTGGATAATTGGGGAAGTACGATTTCGTTGCTATAGCATCTTCTATGGTTATTACTATTGGTGAAACGTCTCTGTATTCTATTTTGACGAGCATAGCACCTCTTTGGGCTATGGTTTGGTTATCAGCTACAATAGCTCCAATTATTAGGCCTTGACATGTTGCCTTCGATGCGAATACTTGCTCATCATGGAAAACTGCTCCAACAGAGTTTTCGTCTTCCGTAAGATCCTTACTACTGTAAAAGGCATGAACCCCTTCTAAGTTTAAAGCACTTGATGCATCGATATTTATTATTTCAGCATTGGCTCTTGTACTCAAGACTAACGCCAGATAAAGCTCATTATTCATACGTGGAATGTCATCACAGTAAACAGCTTCTCCAGTTGCTTGTTTTAAGCCTGCTGCATGTACTTTTGGACGACCTATGGGATCAGTTTCAGGCTGCCTTGTCGATACTTTTTCGTAAAGTTGAGTACTTTTTAGTGGGAGTGTCTTAAATGTTTCCAATCCACTTTTTTCTTCGTTGGCAATAAAGTCTTTAATAAAATTATTCTTAACAAGCTCGTTACTTATAAACAAAAAAGCTTTGAAAAAAAGACTGATAACTAACGACCGTCTATAAGAGACCATACCACCTGGAGCATCACCAGACAACGGTAACTCATTACAAAGGGATTTTATAACCGGATCTATTAACGATTGATCCCATTTTTTGTTTTTAATAGCTTCTGAAGTTTTTGGAGCTAGGACGGTTGTTGGAGCCATTCCACCAAAAGCGAAATATATTTTTTCAATGATATCGTTTTTTGGCTTAAAACTGACGTTTATTGTTGCATTAACAATTGCAATATCATCTTCTCTTCTCCTTGCCTGTTTGAAGGACTTGATAAATTGATTCTCATTTGATTTTGGAAATTGAATGCCTAACAATATTTCATATGGTTTAATATTATTTCTTCGGTAGCCTGTAAAAAAACCATGGCCCATGGTAATTTTTCTGATGTTAAGAACACCTTCCCTTAAGCTGCAAACCGTTAATTGTGCATTACCAGCTGCCAGCACCGGATTCATATCTGAAATTGGACTCGAAGTCATTATATTGCCTCCCAGGGAAGCTACATTTCGAATTTGTTTTCCCGCAAAATAGTGAAATATATCTAGTGCACATTTGTAGAATCTTGTTTCTGTCTCTAACTTCAAACCAATCTGCTCTTTTAGGGTTGTTTCAATATCCGCGATACTAACAGCTGCTCCAAAATATATTCCATTGGAGGTTTCTTCTATCTTAGTCATTTCGGCAACTTCCAATGGATTAATAATAACAGGGTATAATAATTTTTTTATTTTGATTTCAATTCCCACTTCTGTATTACCGACGACAATCTTTGCCTCAGGATGTTTTGCCTTGATTAAAAGTAAGTGTTTTAGACAGGTTGGCCGATACCATTCTACTCGGTCGCTACTAAAGTATACACTTTCTTTGTCATATTTGTCAGTCAACTGAAGTTCGGAAGGAAATATTGGTTCTTGACTTGGATCATAGGGCTCAAATTCTGATTTTTTAATAAGACCGTCATTTTTTTCATCAGAGATTATATTTACCGTTCCTCCGTTTAGCTTACAGCACTTTTCACCCATGCCACATGCGAATTCGTTAGTGAAGGTTTTGTATCCTTCAAGAATTGGCCGGTATCCAGTACAGCGACATAAGTTTCCTTGAAGCGCAACTTCTAATTCATGCATGTTTGGTTGGGAAGAGTTTCTGAGCAGAGCATACATTGACATGACAATTCCTGGCGTGCAAAATCCACATTGTGATCCATGAGATTTCGCTATTCGCTCCTGAACTGGATGAAGTCGAGTTCGAGTACTTCCAATTCCTTCCACTGTTGTAACAGATTGACCATGCATAGAACATACAGGTGTAAGACATGCATTGGCAGCAAAATGTTTTACTATCTTTGTATTTCGATCGATTTTGGATATCATCACAGTGCAAGCTCCACATCCTCCTTCGCCGCAGCCGAGTTTTGTTCCACATAAGTGAAGTTTTTCTCTTAGGTAGCTCAGTAAGGTACATTCCGGATCAGGTTTTAAATCCACAACCTATCAAAAAGAAGAATTGATTTTATTTGTTTATTATCAGTTTAGAAACATACATAATTTAGAATATTGGTTATCTTCTACACACGTAGAATATTGTTATATTTGTTAAATGGCATGTTTTTCAGGAAATACTAAATTGATACTCCATTCAAGAATTAATAATAAATGTAAAAAAATTATCGTCGCCTGAGAATTGTTTTTTTTTTTTGTAGTTTTTGAGTTAGGGATGGATTCAATAGTAATTTGGTATGCTCTTTCTAAATCTGTGATCCGATTTGCACTATGTACTACCCATCCTGAGATATCGAGAATTGATTTTGTCCCATATCCAGGAAAATCAACGTTTTGGAACATTTTGGCGTTTGGGACAGATTTATTATACAACTTTCAGTAATTTTTTTTTTGAGAGAATGGGTTTGTCCCACGTGCATATTAACAAAAAAAAAGTATCTCAACTCAGACTAGAAAAGTGATCAAAGCAGGAAGAAATTTTCTGTGTTCAATTTTCGACTTCACATGATTGGGCAAATCATTCCAAAGCTTGACAGCATAAATGAAAAATTGCCTGCTTGAAGTCAAGAAGGTGAAAGTTGAAGGTCGCAGTATTGTGTAGCGATGTGTGTTAAGGAAAAACAATGTTTTTGGGACACTGATCGCAAAACAAATTTTTTTATTGGTTTGAACCACCTCCATTGCAGCAGATGCGTTTTATTATCTACGGATCAGGATCATTTCTTAACACGTAATATAAAAACAATTTTTTGTTCCACGTGTATGAGAAAATTTTTCAGTAACAAAGTATAAGAGGTGGGACACACGTGAAAAAGTTGACTTTTACGTAAATTAGTGTAACATTTTGAAATTTGGTAGGAAAACTCAATATAAGTTAAACTTTTGGGTAAAAAAAATAAAAAAAATAATCCTATCACACGGTTTTTGGAACCAACTAATCAAACCTTACATTTCGTTTTTCTCGAAATAGTGCCAATGGCATATGTGATAAAAAAAATTCTCATGCGACGTTATGTAGTCTGGGTTATTGTTTTACAAGTTGTAGGGTTGACCATCAGACACAGCATCTTAAAAATCCTTATCCCAGGCCAGTGAACTTCAGAGAGGAGGGAGGTTAATGGCTCCCCTTTTGTAGTTTTGTAGTTTTTCGTATTTCAAATATTAAAAAAAAAAGCAATTATGTTAGCGGTAAAGCCTACAATGTAAAATTTAAAGAAATTCAATTTCGCTAATTGGGATTAATTTTAAAGTTTAATTATTCCAATACCTGAATTTTCCTCTTTAATTAAATCTTATCAAGAAATATCCGTGTGACATTTTAGCTTTCAAAACGGTCCTATAATAGTTTTTGGCATGAATGGAGTGTGCTACACCAAAATCTTCGTCTCAAGGAAAGCTATAAGAAATAAGACTATATTATTAGTTCAAATCAATTTGTTCCTAAAATCAAAAGCTATCGTGGTTTGAAAAGCTGCTTGAGAATCAAAACGGGGCAATATTTTTTTTATCACGTTCAAAACAAGGCTACTTTTGGTACAGATATGATTTTACTTTAAAAAAAGGGCTATATTACCTACTTTCTCACTCACTTACTTAAATATAGCAGATACTTTTTTTTCAAACAAAAATAGTACTTTAATTTGCATGATTTCTTATTGGCTTTATAACAATCCAACGATTAAACAGGAAGAAATTATTTTCCCTATTGTTGGTCATTCATTTGTGCCACCAAACCGGGTATTCGCCAGCATAGAAAAGGATGTGCGACAGGAAGAAGCTATTTTGAGTCCGCGAAAATACTTCGAAATCTTTAACGATCATCAAACTGTAGTAAGACTTGGATCAGAAGACTGTCCAGTGTATGATTGGAAAGCAGCAGCATTTGGAATTTTAAATTCAAGCCAACAAAGCCATTTGTTAATACCGAAGTTGGAAGCTCTATCAAATTAAGGGGATAACTAAGCTATATATGTCCGATCTTAAAGTGGCACGAACAGTTTTAAGACCCGGAAAAAGCCTTACTCATATATAGTTAAACCAACTACTAAAAGGTGTGCCTGTGAACGAGCCAAAGATGAAAGATGTCTACAAGCTCTTAAAATAACTTAACGGAGAGGATTGCGGAGAGAAAAAGAGGAACTTTAATTTTGCAAAAAATTTTAATTTTCAAAAGGAGATATTGTTTTTCAGTTGCTTAACTGGCCTAAAAAATAAAATATGTCCTTCCAAAAAACTGAGGGGATGTCCTTGTATTTGTTCTTTTTTCTCAAGCTTTAGAAAATGCATTCACAAGTCATTTAGAATTTATTTTGTAAAGATATCGCTTATGGTTTAGAAATGAGGGGTTTTTGTGTCATTTATCTCGGTTGCATATTTCCGGTAGATAAGTAGGCTCGTTTTGAAAGTTAAGGTAAGCTTATTGATACCTTTGGATTTGATTACTGTCGTTACATTTGGATTTGATTACTTTGAGATTTGATTAATTCTCATTACTTTTGGACTTTGGTATCCAAAATGAAGTAGGTAATCATTTCATTGGAAAAGAGATCTGAAAATCGAGAATAAACAATCTTTTATGTACATTATGAAAGAAAAAATATTTTCAAATAAGGGTGGGCCATAAAAATGTAATCTTCGTTGTTTCTTGAGCGATTCCAATGAAACTAACAGGGGTAATAGCTGAGATAGAATCATGAAAGGAAAAATATTTTGAAATCAAGGCGATTCATAAAAATGTTATCTTCGTGGTTTCTTGAGCGATTCCAATGAAACTTACAGGTGTAATAGCTTAGATAGAATGATGAAAGAATAGAACATTTTCAATTCAGGGTGGTCCATAAAAATGTCATCTTCGTTTTTTCTTGAGCGATTCAACCCTCAAATACTGAACAGCATAAATGTAAATTCAGGTGTTCTAATCAAAATTTTGTGTAAACAAAACTGTGGACTGCAAATATTTCATTTAAATGCCCAAAGTTTAGTGAATAAAATAAATGAGTTGCTTTTTATCTTTGAAGAGAGTGAAGTGGACATTATATGCATCTCTGATGCATATAAATGAGTTGCTTTTTATCTTTGAAGAGAGTGAAGTGGACATTATATGCATCTCTGAGACGTGGTAGCGAATAGTGAATACTTTTCAATTAAAGGCTTTAAACTTATTCGGGTGGATAGAGAGGCAACTAGAGGTGGAGGAGCTGCAGAGGAGAGAATAAGTGTACCATTGGTACAATTTATATGCCTCCCCATCTTGCATTTTATTTAGCAGTACAGTCGAGGAGGTATGTAACTTATTACCTAATCTTGTTATCTGTGGTGACGTGTTCTCCCTCTCGTAAGTTTTAATAAATACAAAATTCCCAAACGCGATATATCGCCTGAAACCGGGGAAAATCGCTTGTCCTCGGATAAAAACTGTGTTCCACAATGTTCACTACAAGTGGTTTCTCAAAAAATTTTTATTTTAATAAATTTCCTCCTCTCCAATGTCACCCAGATACTGACAATTCAGATATGGATGAAACGGAGTCTCCCATATTAAAAAAGTGTATGTGCCACCTATAAAAGTGTTGCAAAAATCGGCCGAATATGTGAATAGTTTCATGAAAGCCCCAAACATTTCCAATTATTTAATTAAAAAACTATCAATAGGATTAAAAATAGTGTGCGAATCAATGGATTCATATAATATTGTTATAAATAAACTAAGTGAAAAAATTGTCAATATTTTTCCCATGATTTAAATTGTGCAAAATCATTCAGTTGTTTTGTACGGGTTGGAAGATATACAAATTAACATTCTTCAAAATGAACTCACTTCTCTTGGACTCAAGTGCATCGAAATAAAAAAAAAATCACAAAAAATATGAACGATACAATGATACATTTTATCTTGTCTCTCTTGAAAATGGGTCTATTAAAGTAAACGAATTAAAAAAAAATCTTTTGCTCTGTTTTGAACACTCAAGTGAATTGGAGGTTGGAGTTTTCAAAGAAAAATAAAAGGTAAGGTGACTCAATGTCTTAATTGCCAAATGTTTGGACACGGGCAAAGAAACTGCCACATAAAAACTTTTTGTGCTATTTGCGCTGGATCTAGGGTTCCCAACTGTCCTCCATTTGCCTTTTCAACTATTTGTCCTTCCGTCCTTCCTCACTTAAAAATGTCCTCCTGTCTGAAGGATAAAATCAATGATTCATTTGATAAGTAGATACCTTTGGAGTTTTATGTGTAAATTTTTCACTATTTCTGTAACTTTATTTCAATTGTTTGGCATAATCCTGCCTTATGCCATAATATATGTCATAATCCTGCTTTATGACAAACAATTGGCATTAAATGACACAATTATTGACATTTCGTCAATCGTTCAAACATATTCAACTACTTTTTTTTCAACGGTATGTGTAGTGTAGTGTAAATACTCCTACTACATTATGTATCTCGCAGTATTAATTAGAATGCATATTTTTTTTTTGCTGCACTAATGTGTGTGAAAAAATTTCATAATTTTTTCCAAAAAATTCTACGCTTTGAAATACAGTTTATTTTCTTATGAATAAGAAAAGTTTAAGCAAAAACTTTTAATTTTCTTCAAAATCTTTCAAATTTTTAATTAATAATTTTTTTAACAGCATAAGGAATTACATAATAAAATTTGTATATCTATTTTCATATTATTTATGCCTTTTTCATATTATTTATGTTTTTCCAAGTTTAACCACGTCCCCCAAAAATTTACAGTAGGTAAGGAAAATTCCGTCGACGAAACGTAGCAAATACTAAATAGGCCCTTGATCATAAAAAAGTTTTGCTTTCCCATAAGAAATAAGAAATAACCCTTTTATATTAATAGTTACTCATTTTCAACATTGAAATTTTGTATTCCGAATAAGGCCAGAAGTGCTTAGCGTATCAGACCAGTTAGCGCAAAATTCCAGTACCGAATCTCAAATACACCAATTTTTTTATTTTTTTTTTGTTTTGAGGCAAAAATAAATAAAAACTTGGTGAGGGCCTAGTATGATTTCGATAGTAACCCTTGCTGATTCCTTTTAATAAGCTATTATGTAAGGCTTTCTAGGGCCTTATCTAAGACAAAATTGTTTTTCCAGGCGAGTAGGATTTTATTTATACTTTATTTTATTTATATTTTATACTGTTAAGCGCCAAATGGTTTGTTTTTTTTTATCCAATTCCAATCAGGCTTGCAAAAAAACACGGCTAATATTTGTTTTTATTTAGAAAAAATGTGTCCTCCTTTCATTTCGAAGAAAGTTGGGAACCCTAGCTGGATCCCACATTACGTCTGAGTGCAATTATACTACAGTACATAAAAGCGCCAACTGCGATGGCAATCACAAAGCTACTGACACAACATGTACCAGCAGAGCTAGGTCAACTGAAATTAAGGAAAAATCATCTGGGAGAATATCTTTTACTCAACCAAGGGTTTCGTTTGCAGTTTGCTCCATCATCTGCTGTCCAAAAACCTGTTTCTGTTTCTCCATTGAGTGATTTTCCTTCGCTCCCCCAGCCACAGCGAAGACAGCGACAGGTCAATGCACCGATCAAAAGTTATACTAGCATGAATATGCAAAATTCGTCACCAACTAGTAGTGCGTGGCAAAACAATTTTTTTTGCAGCTTCTGATAACAACAATGTTCACAACAGCAGCTCTACACTTTGTTCTATTGAAGAACTTAATTCCCTGTGTATGGACATGATTAATAATTTATCAGTTTGTAAAACTAAATTAGAACAATTTAATGTGATCGCACGTTTAGCTACTAAGTTCTTATATTCAAATCCTAATGATAAGTAAAATGGCAGACACACATATAAAAATTGTAACTTGGAATGCTAAGGGCATACCTACGAAATAAAATGTTAGAATTTATAAATTTTTTAAATAGCAACAACATTGATG
Source organism: Epistrophella euchroma (assembly GCA_947049315.1). Classification (NCBI taxonomy): domain Eukaryota; kingdom Metazoa; phylum Arthropoda; class Insecta; order Diptera; family Syrphidae; genus Epistrophella; species Epistrophella euchroma. Next base: position 85,234,209 of record OX346245.1, on the reverse strand, counting down.
TTGCTTTGGTAACGGAAACTTGGTTAACGTCTGAAATCAGATGAATAGAGTTGGACAAATTGGTGGTGGGGTTGCGATTCTTATAAGAAAATCAATTCAACATTCTCTTTTACCTGTTGTGCAAACACGAATTGTGGAAAAAATAGGGATTGAAATTATGTTGAGAAATCAAAAGAAAATGAAGGTTTATTCTGTTTATTTTCCCGGTGGTTCTTCAAAAGACAGTAAAGGTTTATTCCGTTTATTTTCCCGGTGGTTCTTCATCTGATTTAAAAAGAAAATACCTTAAAAAAGATTTTAAAAAGCTTTGCACAATAAACGGTGATTTTTTGTTAGGTGGCGATCTCAACTGCCATCATAGAAATTGGGGCTGTTTGAGAGCGAATACTTGGGGTAATATACTGGCAGACCTCCCACTGAAATTACCAATTAATATCATGTAGCCTTCTTGTCCAACGTATTTTCCTGCAGGTTCTCATGATATTACTTCACAGTGTTGCCAGAAACACCGATTTATCGTATTTCTCTCGATTTTTGATGTAAATAGGGCACTTTTTCCCGATTTTCTTAAATATATTTTCCACTCTTGAATTTACATAATTTATAATTTTATTAAAAAGATGCATCTATATATTAACCTGTCTATACCTAACTTAAAATATCTCCGTTGTAATTTAATCGCCATTACCATGAAATCGGTGCTCTTTTTTTCAAACGCAACGTACAAATCTATACATTTCTCCCACCGTTGTCACTGTCGCCGTTGTCTTGTTTTATGATGATTTGGTGCGGTTTCGCTGGTAGTTTAGCTCTAATTTATCTCCCTTATTATTAATTGATGTTTTATTCATTTAGGGCTACTTGCACGGAAGTTTTCTGACAGTACTAACCTCTGATTTAATTAGTCACTAATTTGAATCAAAACCTCACCTCGTTTTCTAAATAAATATTCAAACTCTGAATAGCTCTGACGTCAAATTTAAGAATTTCTTACGTTTGTTTGTTTTTCCTATTGTTTTGTGTGTGTTGCGTTGTTAATTCTGAAAAATATTTTTATCCACTTTTTAAGTATTTTGCGTTAGTTTATTTATCTTAACTTGAGTAGTTTTCTTCAGTTGTATGTAATTATATCTGTTTGTTTCGTTCAAGTGGGCCTTAAAAGGCAAATACATAGTAGATACATTTTTGTTAAACTTCTAGTCAAATGTCATAATCAGACTTATCAGCTATGTTCAAACAGTATTATATGCCCAGTTTCTCTTAACGCTCTTAGTTTGGACCATAATCCTGTTTTTTGTGATATTTCAAGGTCGGGTGAGAAAAAAGTGCAATATTTTTAAGATTTGAAAAACGCAAATTGGAAATCATTTAGAAAAAAAATAAATATGAAATATCAAAACGTGTCCACAGACCTTCAAAATATTTCTTGTCAAGACAATGTGGACTCTATATAGTCGAAAACTTAGAAACCATTCTCACTTCTATAGACGAATGTATCCCTAAACGAGTTAAGAAGGATATTACCTATCAACAGCTTTCAATTCATATTTTGGAATTAATAAAAGTGAGAAATACGCACGGAAGAAATTGGCAAAGATATCGTCAACCTTTTTCACGAAGTATGGTTTCTCACTTTAACAAACTCATATCAAATCAATTACAAAGCAATCGTAACGAAGAATGGAATAAAAGACTGAGTGTTCTTGAAAAAAATGATAAACCGTTTTGGAATATAGTAAAAATTTTTAAGAACAAAAACACAAACAAAAAAAATCAATTTTTAAAGGATTCTGGAACAACTTTCTATACAGATCCTGAAAAGGCAAACGAGGTCTCTATAGTTTTCTCAATGAATCATAGAGTATCACAAAACTTAGGTGCCAGAGACACGAATGATCGAGTGCTAAATGCAATCCAAAATCTAGGTTCTTCAGTTGAACTGACACCATAAAATGTATTTGTTGTGGAAGTAGGTATCAAAAGTATTATTGACAGCCTTCAAAACCGAAAAGTAGGAGGACTAGACCAAATAAAAAATGTCTATTTAAAACATTTACCACGAGCTGTAATCTTGTTTTTAACATTTCTTATTAATGCTTGCCTAAAACTCCAATATTCTCCAAATTCCTGGAAAAAAGCAAAAGTTGTACCTATACTAAAAGCAGGAAAATAACCAGAAATATCTACAAGTTACATACCTATAAGTTTGCTCAGTAACTTAAGCAAGATTCATGAAAAAGTTGTAAAGGAAAAAATTTTAAAATATGTGGCGAATGAAAATATTTTTCCTGATGAACAATTTGGTTTTAGAAGTTATCACAACACATCTCATCAGATAAAAAGAATTTGTAGCCATGTTGCACAAAATAGGGCACTGGGTCAGACAATAGGAATGATTTTAATGAATATAGAGAAAGCTTTTGATTCTGTGTGGCATAATGTATTAGTATATTCTAAAATTCTTATATGTATATAAAAATGAATGTTTGTGTGTTCGTCTTCTATAGACTAGCAAACCGTCAAACTAATTTAGTTGAAATTTACAGATGTTTGTGATTGAAATTTATAGTTTGCTTGACGTTTAAATTTAATAATTATTTTAAAATGAATTTAACTATTGAACTAACAATTTCATTTAACTTTCATAAAATTGCATATTTGCCAAACATTTTGCACATTACCCTATGTTCGACATGAAGCTTTGTAATGTTTTTGCATTTAACTTAATCTCTACATAATTTGCTTGCTTATTTTAAAACATATTTTTCATATCTTGCTAACGGGCTTGCCTTCTGCAATGCACCATAATATTATATACCTATGTAAAGTAAAAGCTTTCTATATACCTACCTACATCATGTATTATGCATATTGCATTGCAAATTTGAATTGTTCATTCTTTTTTATTTTGGACCGTCAAGCTGATCACACCTCTGTAACATTTGGTAACATATCCTAAATAATAAAATTGTTCTTTTTGGTGGAATTATTTTCTTGTGTTATGAACTCGACATACACATGTATATACATACATTGGTTAGCCACCTGATTGATCATTTCGAATTGGGGATTTATTAATGGATTAATTGTGCTGGGTCGATTAAATTAATAAGATCATTTGTGGCTTTGTCGATTGATTGGTGCGTTTAAGAACTATTAAATTCAATCGCTTTCTTATCAATTTATAGAACAATCGGCTAGAAAAATCAAGAACATTTGTTGGACAAATTACGTACACCTTTTTTCGACAATTAATTAAGTTTAATTAAAATGACTTCTCAACAATTGCGAGGTCATGCTAAGGGGGCCATTACACGTGCAGCGGGTTTTTGTGAATCAATATCGGATAGTGAAAATTTAGCGATGCTAGAAGTTAGGTTAGCTAAATTAGAAATAGCCTGGAAAGAATTTTCATTTCATCATATTTCGTGTTTGGAAGGGGCCGATGAGAATGAAGTTGCAGCTTTAGAGGAGGAGTTCGGTGAATACTAACTAGAATACTTCAATTCAAATACACAGTTAACAAAGGCTATCCGTGATAGGCAGGGTGCTGAAAAGCAGAAAAAACTGTTCGAGCAGCTTGCAGAGCATCAATCCTTGTTTCTTAAGAACTTAAATTCTACGAATTCACCTTCAAATATTACTCTTCCTAAGATTAATATCACTCCTTTCTCTGGTAGCTACAAGGATTGGCCAACCTTCCGCGATATGTTCATCGATTCAGTGGACACTAACGATAGGCTCACTTCCACGCAGAAATTTCACTTCCTGAAGTCATTTTTAAGAGATGAAGCCGCCGATCTTATCAGCCATATTCCACTTACAGATCATAGAGTACCTATATTATCTAGAGAACCGACTTAGGGGTTCGTTCTCTTTCACCCTACAAGCTGTAGTGAGAGAATGGGACCATTTTGTCGACTATTCGTTGAGCACGTATTAGTGATCCCGTGCATTTTAAATGGAACCCCATCCACCACTGCTGTAACAAATAGTATACACGTTTTTGCTCAATTATGATGGGTTCCTGCGCTCAGATATTTAAAATAAGAATACGTTAAATTCAAAAATTGAAATTTAAAAACAAAATTTCAATAAAATTACTTTAAACAAATGTTTAATGGGCCGAAACAAATTTTTTTTAGTGTTTTCTTGCTTTTAGCATTCAAATATAGTAATATTTCATGTATATTTATGTTGAAAACGCGACTCTATAAAAAAATAACTGAGCTAATGCGGCCATTTTGTGTTTGAATCCACGATTCACACTGATTCACGAATAGGAAAAAAAGAGTAAAATAAGATAATTTTCTCTTACTCATCTCAAATAAATTTTGCGGGTGTTTTAGGCAAGAGGGGGACGAGTCGGTTCTCTAGATAAATATAGGTACTCTATGTTACAGATGCTAATTACATTGGTGCGTGGGGAAAACTTGAAAAACGGTATAATCGCGTTAACCTACTCGTGCATTCACTTATTAAATCGTTTGTGTCATTGCCTTCTATGTCGTCACCTAATTCTGACACCCTTCGAAAGATTACAGACGGTGCGGATGAAGTCATTCGTGGTCTTGAGGCGGCAAAGAAAAATAGTCGCGATCCTTGGCTTATTTTCCTGCTTCTTAACAAGCTTGATGAAGAAACGAGACATGCGTGGGCTAAAGAAGTAGGTTCGCGGGACGATTGTTCGGTGCAAGAATTAATTGACTTTCTGGAACTACGTTGTGATGCGTTCGAGTCGTGTAAGCCTATAAACATTTCTGGTTCATCGCGTAAGAGGCAACCGGATTCAATCCGCTCACACGTGGCTGAGTCACAGCCACAGGAACAAACCTTAAAATGTCCTAAATGCAAGGGTGACCATAGCTTGTCACAATGTGCTACATTTATAGGACTTAGTGTTGAATCTCGTCGAGCATTTGTAAAGGAAAATTCATTATGTTTTAATTGTCTTCGCTCTGGGCATGCATCTTACAAATGCTTTAGCTATTCTCGTTGTCGTGTCTGTAAATCTCAGCATCACTCGCTCGTGCATTCTATTCAGTCTAATAGTAGTCCTCAGATTTCTTCGAAACAAAGGCCATCAGTCGATTTAACAGCAGATAGCTCAAAGTCTCAGCCTTCCACAGTTGCAAACGGTGCTAGTTCCACTTCACCTTTATTAACGAACCATAGTTTCAACCTTTCGTTTCAAAAGCAAACAATTTTGCCTACTATTCTTGCTAAAGTTCAGGATCGTCAGGGTCAACTTATCGATTGTCGTGTTCTACTGGATACAGGGTCGCAGTGTTCATTTATAACGGAGGCTTTAGTTCAAAGGATTGGAATTTGTCGAACTCACTCTAGGATTCCTATTTTAGGACTTTCCTCGGCAGAGGCTGGTCACACCAACGGGTGCCTTCCTATTTGTTTAGTTTCCAGATTTTATAATACTGTTCTGCATTGTGATGCAAACATTTTGGGGAAACTCACTTCGAACTTACCTGCTCGTTCCATCGATATTTCGTCGCTATCTTATATCCAGGGATTAGATCTAGCAGATCCTCTATTTAACGTTTCAAGTTCAGTGGATGTTTTATTAGGAGCCGATAGGGTTTGGTCGATTCTCAAAGGTGAACAAATTCATGGTGCAGAAGGCAAACCAATAGCCCAGAAAACATCCTTTGGTTGGGTCATTACAGGAGAATTCGTTGACAGCCTTTCGTGTAATATTGGAATTTGCAATCTTCATTCAGCTGTTGACGACATTGATTCTCTCCTACAACGCTTCTGGGAACTGGATGAAGTTCTTCCAATCGCTGAATGAGTAGATAATGATCCTGCTGAAGCTCTTTTTCGTGAATCCGTTTCTCGATCAGACAATGGACGATACGTTGTCCCTCTTTTATTGAAAACTCCTTCGCCTATCTTTGGAAACTCACTTGGTGCTGCCACATCGCGGTTGCACTCCATGGAGCGTCGGTTTCAAAGGAATCCTGATTTAGGGCGACAATATGGCCAGTTCATGGAAGAGTACATGCAACGCATTCATGATGATGAGATTAGATCTTCAGATGGTAAACATTTTTATCTTCCACACCATGCGGTGTTAAAACCCGACAGCTCGTCAACGAAGCTTCGGGTTGTTTTCGATGGTTCTGTTAGTGATTCACTTGGCCAATCACTTAACAGTCAGTTATATGTTGGGCCTCCTATTCAGCGAGACCTCATTGGTGTTTGTCTTCGCTTTCGCCAGCATCGATTTGTTTTTACGGCTGATATAGTCAAAATGTTTCGGCAGATTTTGATCCGTGAATCTGAAACTGACTACCAGCGTATTGTTTGGCGGACTTCTCCTAACGAAGCAGTGCAACACTATCGACTTAAAACTATAACTTATGATACTGCCTCCGCTCCATTTTTAACTGTTCGAGCTTTAAAGCAACTTGCTGATGACTACAAATTGACACATCCCCTTGCAGCTCGAATTCTCTTGAACGATGTCTACGTTGATGACATTATGACTGGAGCAAATTCTATCCCAGATCTATTGAAAATGCAATCCGAACTTATTGATCTTTTGTCAGTGGCAAAAATTCAACTCAGGAAGTGGAGTTCAAATTGTTGGGTTCTTCTCGCTAATTTACCGTCAGAGGATTGCGAATACTCGTTTCTGGATTCTGAAGTTTCCTCTTCTTTGATCAAAGTCTTAGGAATGTTTTGGAACCCATCTAGTGATGTCTTTTCATTTCGCCTCACTCTGCCTCAGCTAAATCACCCACTAACAAGAAGAACTCTTCTCTCGGAAGTCGCTAGGATTTTTGACCCGTTGGGACTTTTGTCTCCCTCCGTGATCCTGTTTAAAATGATGTTCCAAGAGCTTTGGTAGCCTCGCCACCTATTTATTTAAAAGACAAAACGGCTACTGCCTCTTGCGAGGAATTGACAAATCCTCCAAGAGTATCTCCTGTCACAGAAAAGTGCCGCTCGTTACTGGCTGAACAGAATAGTAACGCAGACGGAACCGGAGACGGAGCTGGAACAGCTGTCATATTGAATACACGCAAATTCAATGTTGCGAACACAACGGAACGTAGACGCATACGGAGATGCAGACGCAGACGTAAGAGTTCACCAACTTTTAACTTTTGACGTACGGCACTTTTGACGTTTCAATTTGTATGAAGAAAAAAAACAACTTTTTGGGTCGGAAAAAAATATTGTGGTTATTTGTATCGCGAAAAAAATTATTTATTAAAAGGAAAATTAGTGGAAACAAAAAATGTGAATTCTGAGCTTGTACACAATAATATTCTTTTGTTTTTCTTCAAAATACTTTCAAAGCTGTACAGCTCCATTCCGTCTGCGGCTTCAGTTCCGTCATTCTATTCTGTTCAGCCAGTTAACCGTTCGGATTCGGCAATAAACTGTAGGTCCCCTCCATTCCTGCAGACACGCTCACAGGAATGGTTGAGAGTTGTAAGTCACTAGGCCCTAGTTCTTCATGAGCTGTTGTGCCATCAAATTTATTTATTTTTTAAGAGCTTTGTGCATCAGAGCTAAAACTTGGATGGGATGATCCACTACCAGACAGGATAGCCTCTCAATGGATGAACTATCGGAGAGAACTTCCGCTTTTTCAAGGTATTCGAGTCCTCCGCAACGTTTTCTCTGAGATGGACGTAGAACTTCATGGGTTTTCAGACGCCTCATCGTTAGCTTACGCCGCAGTCGTGTACGCGCGTTCAAAATCGGTCTCTGGTGAAGTAAGAGCAACAATAATCGCGGCGAAAACAAAGGTGGCTCCTTTAAAACCTCTTTCTATTCCCCGGTTAGAACTCTGTGGTGCCCTACTCTTATCAAAACTCTTAAAACTTGTGAAAACCGCTCTAAATATTGACCAAAGCACTAAAATCTCCGCTTGGTGTGATTCAGAAATAGTGCTTCATTGGCTGTCTTCGCCTCCCCGTCGTTGGGCTACTTTTGTGGCAAACCGAACCTCAGCTATTTTGGAAACTATCCCAAGTCATTCGTGGAAACATATTGCATCAGAATTCAATCCTGCTGATTATGCATCGCGCGGTATAGTCCCTTCGCTTCTCATTAATCATAACCTTTGGTGGTCCGGACCACCTTGGCTATCAGAATCTCAAGAAAATTGGCCTATCTCCTCCTGGTGTAATAATTCTGAACTTGCCAATAGTGACTCAGTTAAAACTGAAACTAGAAGGATTCCCAAAACTGTTCTCGTTGCGTCGTGTAATTCAAAGATTATTCAAACTTTAATTGACAATATATCGTCTTGGCATCGCTTGATCCGAGTGTTTGCGTATCTTCGTCGTTATGTTTCAAATTTACGCGTGAAGCCACCAGGCATACGCAAATCTCATGGTCTAAAATTCACCGAAATTCACTCTGCTAAAATATCTATCCTAAAATACGTGCAGTTAATTTCATATCCAAAAGATATTAAATAACATGACTCTTTCATAAAATTCATCTTTACTAAGGTAATCTGCCTTTTTGGATAGCGAGGGACTTCTACGAGTTGGAGGTCGCATAAAACATGCAGCAGTTTCTTATAACATAAAACATCCCATAATACTTCCAAAATTTAATAAAGTTTCATTTCTTATAATACAAGATGTTCATTGGAGGTACGCGCATGCTGGAGTATCGAAGACCTTCGTATTCGTCCGACAGCAATTCTGGATAATGGGCAGCCGAAACATTGTGCGAAAGGTCGTTCATGATTGCAAACTCTGTTTCATGCAACGAAAATCAACATGTGAACAACTAATGGGTAACCTCCCTCCTCAACGCATTCAACCCAATCGTCCTTTCACGGATACGGGTTGTGACTACGCTGGACCGCTGACAATCAAGCTTTCTCGAGGTCGAAAACCAAAACTTCTGAAGGCATACATTGCACTCTTCATTTGCTTGTCAACCAAAGCTATGCACCTGGAAGTTGTGAGTGATCTCACCACTGATGCATTCCTTGCTGCTCTGCGCCGTTTTGTTTCAAGACGCGGACTTTGCCGCAATATCTATAGTGACAACGGGACCAATTTCCAGGGAGCGCGACGTTGCCTCTCCGAAATGCATAAATTGGTCCTATCTCAAACGCACAACGATACTATAGTGTCATCAATTGCAAAGGATGGAATCGCTTGGCACTTTATTCCCCCGTCTGCACCTCACTTCGGTGGGCTGTGGGAGGCAGGGCTGAAGTCAGTAAGACTTCACCTTAGGCGGGTCATTGGCTCTTCAATATTAACCTTCGAAGAGCTAACGACTGTAACTTCTCAAATCGAAGCTATTTTGAACTCTCGACCTTTATCTTGTTTATCTGATACTGATTTAAACCCTTTAACACCATCCCATTTTCTCATAGGTGAACCAATGATAGCTATACCTGAACCTGGGATTCTTGAAATACCAACTAATCGACTCAACCATTGGAATCATCTACAAAATATGGTACAAGGCTTTTGGAAGAGGTGGCATACCGAATACTTGACGACTTTACAAGAACGGCCCAAATGGCAACAACAACAAACCAATCTAAAACCAGGAGATATTGTGGTCATAAAGGAACCGAACTTGCCTCCCACAAGATGGTTACTTGGTCGGATTGAGGCTGTATCAGCCGGTGCTGATCAACTTGTTCGTATCGCCACTGTTAGGACAGCCACAGGAACTCTTACTCGTCCTGCATCTAAATTGGCCATCCTACCACTATCCTGAAAACTGGTTCAGGGCGCCGGGATGTTTGTGATTGAAATTTATAGTTTGCTTGACGTTTAAATTTAATAATTATTTTAAAATGAATTCAACTATTGAACTAACAATTTCATTTAACTTTCATAAAATTGCATATTTGCCAAACATTTTGCACATTACCCTATGTTCGACATGAAGCTTTGTAATGTTTTTGCATTTAACTTAATCTCTACATAATTTGCTTACTTATTTTAAAACATATTTTTCTTATCTTGCTAACGGGCTTGCCTTCTGCAATGCACCATAATATTATATACCTATGTAAAGTAAAAGCTTTCTATATACCTACCTACATCATGTATTATGCATATTGCATTGCAAATTTGAATTGTTCATTCCTTCTTATTTTGGACCGTCAAGCTGATCACACCTCTGTAACATTTGGTAACATATCCTAAATTATAAAATTGTTCTTTTTGGTGGAATTATTTTCTTGTGTTATGAACTCGACATACACATGTATATACATACATTGGTTAGCCACCTGATTGATCATTTTGAATTGGGGATTTATTAATGGATTAATTGTGCTGGGTCGATTAAATTAATAAGATCATTTGTGGCTGTTTTTTTTTTGTATTGGCTCTTTTATTCAAAATCAACAGAGTTTGTTCATATTAGTAGTGGGAGGGTTCGTGGAGTGGTTTTAGTAAAATCTGTCAACTGCACACCAAGATAATAACAAAATTTGAATTTTAACACTATAATGTGTATAAATAATAATCAAAAAATTAAGAAATACAAAAATATACAATAATAAAAAAATAATACAAAAAATTAGGGCTGTCAATCAAAATAAAAATAAAATGCGAATTAATGGCTATCAACAATCTGTTTTCATGGGACGCATTGCGCTGTAGTTACACAGTACATCCTAATAATGACGACTGGAACTATTTGAGAATGCTGCTAATAAATGTCAAAGGTCCAACATCATTTCAAAATCTTAGAACGATCGATTGAATAGAATGTCAGACATTCATTTATTTACTCGAAAATTATCAACATTGTGAAATTACTTTTATGGACGCCTGTTGTCATCCGCGACAAATTAGAATAGCTCTGTTCCTTTACTTTGAAACACTGTGATTTTCTGCGCATTTTAGTGGCATTTTATTTTTTATATGTATAAACTTTGACAGAAAGTTAGACTGAAATTCACACAAATGCACATTTTAAAATTTTTCAGGAAACGAAAAAAACTGCTTACTTTAGGTTTGCGTAGGAGTTTAACTTAAACAAATAAAGAAAAGCCTAGGTCTTGAGAATTCTTGCAGGATTCCGTTCGTTACGCATTTTAAGAATGGTAATAATGGAAGATAAAAATCAAAAACCGTTATGGACATGTCATGTTTTGAAAATAAAAACCCTAAAAATTTTTTTTTTTAAGTAGTAAGACTTATCTTCATTCCATTATATTATTGAAATTCGGTCAGAAAATAAAAAAAAGTTAAACCAAATGAAAATGCTTGCCAAAAATTAAGTTGAACATGTTTTTTAGTAGTCTTCCAGGCGAGTATTAAATGGTAAAACTCTTGAAACTCTTCCGGGACATACTGAATAACTTTTCGTATGTTTTTTTTTTCATCGATGGTGTTACTGATATCATAAACTTGAGCAGTTGAAAACGAGATCGGGCTATTGAACTTTTTAAGTTTTAATATGTGCGTCACAAGTCCATCGATGAAATAGAGTGTTTCAATTTTATTTTGGTGGTAAACAAACATTCCAAAATTGGATATATTAAACGACACCTTCAAGTTCCTTGGTACTTTTTTTCCGAAAGATTCCTCCTATAGTACTAATTTTTTGAAATGAAGGGGCCACTACGCTGAACAATTTAATATACCTTATTTTCACACCTAATCACTTACTTACCAAAAATTAACTTCTTTCACTAACAATAATAAGAATCAAACTCTTCAACCTCACCAAAATATTTTTTTTTTAAACCAGAATAAAATTGACAATCAAAAAACGATAAGTCCAAGCCTACTTGTTACTCTATTATTTTCAAAACATGACATGTCCTGGACATATCATGTTTTAAAAATAAGCAAATATTTACCGTCGCTTTAAAAACGTATGTATGATAGCTGGACTTGTCATGTTTCAGAAATCAACGTAGTTGTTCTCAAATAAAAATAAAAAAATAAAAAACGATTTTCGAAAAAATGTGGACATGTCAGGTTTTGAAAATAAACGATTCATTTACCCTCATTGGAAAAAGTTGTTTTTCTCTTTCCAAACATTCTGAGATTCTTTAGCAATCTCCTTGTGTTCTTTATCTCTTTTTTTGTCTGAATTTCTTTCTCTTTCTGATTCCTTGCTACTTATTGTGTCGTTCAATCATGTCGATCTTGGATGAACTAGTATTTGCCGCGGATTTGCTTGTTAAATTTCATGCATCCGTGAAAGAGGTTCCTGAGCAGAACCACACCAATATGACTCTTGAAGCAAGGAAAATAGAACTTAAAGATTTGTGGCAAAAGGTGAAAGATAATTACAGTGAATGTGCCCGTTTTCGACCTTCTGCAAAGCAAGAACCGTTAGACATGGACGTTATTGAGTCCAAATACAGAAACAGCAATTAGACCTATATTAGTTGTTAAGCTCTGTTTCTGGAGCTTCAAGAAAAACTAAAACCTGGTGTTTCTGTAGAAACCAAGGATGCTTCTGCATTGAGCAATCTCCTTCAGAATTCTGGGCCTTCTCATTCCATCAAATTACCACCCTGCGACACAGACATTTTTCACGGTGATTACCTTTCATGGCCGGCATTCCGTGTCATGTTTGAAGCAGTCTACATCAAACATTCCAAGTTGTCGGAAGTGGAAAAACTTTTCCATCTTCGCTGTAAAACAAGAGGTGATGCGTCAAGGACTGTCAGTCAGTTTCCATCGACCAACGCTAGTTTTGCTCTAGCTTGGGAAGCATTGCGCGCTGCGTATGAAAATACACGCATCTTGGTCAACAACCAAGTAAAAAATATTTTTAATTTACCTACGCCATAGGAAGAATCCGCCAAGTCTATTAGATCACTCCAATGTAAAATCAATTGGGATCTCATCCTTGTTTTTGCGTGTTCAAACAAATTGCCCAAAAATACGCTAGCCCTTTGGGAGCAATCATTGGACGAGACCACAAAAGTACCAACATGGAAACAGTTGGAAAAATTTCTAAGTGCTCGATTCCAAACACTTGAGTCCATTTCGGATACTACGCTTTCAAAACCATCTGCATCAGTCAGTCATAAGAATTCTCGAAAAAATATACCTCAAAAGCTCAGCAAAGTGAATACGTCTCTCGCAAAGGCGGGAGGAACGAAGTATAAAATATGTGCAGCCAATCATTCTATATATGAATGTCCCAAATTCTCAGCGATGTCTATCCCTTCTCGTATCGAAGCAGTACGCCATCATAAGATGTGCAACAATTGCCTAGGCACCAGCTCACAACAAATCCTCCTTCAAGCCAAAATGGCAAAACTTCAAAATTACAGTCCACTCCTCAACCACAAAATTCACAAGATTCTCAAATTTCGGCTTGTGCTAAGCCATTCATTCCTAAAGCATCCTTTCAAAATTACATGGTGACAACCAGCATGATACTGCTCGCAAGTCGCAACTTCTTTGGTTAGTATTGTGGGAAGGGAAACAGTGCACGTGGTAAGGGCGCTAATTGACCCTGGGTCCGAAATATCCTTTACTTCAGCGGCTGTACAAAACCGACTTAATTTACCCTGCGTTGAAAGAAACACCACAGTTTCCGGTATAAGTGGAAATCTCTCAGTAAAATCGAAAAATTTTTGCTTCTTTTCTATCACTTCATTCATCACTACTCAGTTCACTCTATCAGCTCAAGCCATTGTTCTAAAAATCACTCACAAACAATCTTCCAAGTTCTTCGTTTTCTATAGTTGAACCTAATGTTCTGGCAGGTCTCACATTGGCCGATCCCACATTTAATAAATCGTCTCAGGTGGACCTTCTCATAGGCGCCGATCTCTATCCCTCTATCATTCGTAACGGTGTAAAACATATATCAAATTCGCTTCTCGCACAAAATACCATGTTTGGATGGGTTTTTTCTGGACCAGTTCCAGAGTCTTACCAGTCATTTAACACATATTATGTCACTTCCTCCGAAAGCGCTTCTAGCTTAGATACTCAACTTCGTAAATTTTTGGAGTTAGAAGAATTGCCTTCTACTGCCATTAGATCGAAAGAAGATTGCTTTTGTGAAGAATTATATAGGAGAACCACCTACAGACGGACTGATGGCAGATTCGTTGTCCGCCTTCCTTTCAAACCACAAACTTCAAAAACTAATTTAGGCCACTCAAGATTCATCGCATTAAAACAGTTCTGTCGAACTGAAAAGATTTTAGCTTCTAAGCCCGATCTGAGATCACAATATTCAAATGTCATTTCTGAGTATCTTTCCCTCAGTCATATGCGAAAGGTTTCCCCATCTGAGAACATTGAAAACAGCAAAGTAAAGTCTTTTTATTTTCCGCATCATGCGGTCATAAAACCTGAGAGTAGCTCAAACAAAGTACGCGTGGTTTTCATCGCTTCTAATGCCTCTTCAAATGGTGTCAGCTTGAATGATATATTAAACCGCGGCCCAATTTTACAAAAAGACTTATCATCACTTATTATTCGCTGGAGTTTTTATAAGTTCGTTTTTAATGCTGACATAGCAAAAGTGTACAGACAAATTATGATCGATCCTCGAGATACCCCTTTCCAGAGAATTCTCTTTCGCACCTCTCCCGACGAAGAAATTGAAGATTTTGAACTTTTGACTGTCAACTTTGGTGTCAATTGTGCTCCTTATTTGGCCATTCGTATTCTTCTCGAATTGGCTAAAATTGGCAAAACTGAATTCCCACTTGCTTCCAAAATCCTTCAATCAGAATTTTACGTCGACGATGTCTTGTCAGGCGCTCATAGCATTCATTCCGCACAAAGAGCTCAATCTGAGCTTATTAAACTTCTTGATTCAGCGGGGTTTCCACTGCGGAAGTGGACTTCGAACACTCCTGCCTTACTCAATCATTTGTCCCGAGACCATATTTTGGACGACAATTTTTGGAAGCTTGACACTGACAGCAATACGAATACTTTAGGGATACGGTGGAATGCCAAGGGAGATAATTTTTATTTCGCAACGAAACCAATTGTCTTATCTGAAAGTCCCACAAAACGGGAATTTTTTTCCGAAATAGCTCGAATATTTGATCCCTCGGGTTGGCTAGCCCCCGTTGTGATCATTACAAAAATGTTAATGCAAAGAGTTTGGGCGGAACAAACTGCTTGGGACGATCCACTTCAATCAGATACCTTTCAAACATGGAAAACTTTTGCGCAATCGTTAAGTGATATCCAACAGATCCATATACCCCGATGGGTAGAATATTCTCCGTCGTCAGAAGTCCAATTTCATGGGTTCTGCGACTCTTCCGAAAAGGCTTATGCCGCTGCATTATATATATGCATCCGTCAATCTAACTGAACCATCTGATCTCATTTGCTGTGTGCAAAATCAAAAGTTGATCCCATCAAATCTGTATCAGTATCACGCCTTGAGATGTGTGGTGCACTTTTACTCTCCAAATTAGTCAAATCCATCGTTTTAGCATGGCTTAAAACACCTCCACGTGCATGGAAAACATTTGTAGCAAACCGCACAAGCGAAATTTTGGATAATGTAGGGAACGTCCCATGGAGACATGTCAAGTCAGCTGATAATCCAGCGGATTTAGCCACTCGCGGCCTAATACCGTCAGAGTTGAGGCTTAATACGTTTTGGTGGAAAGGCCCCTCATGGCTTTGTCAACCAGTTTATCAATGGCCTGAAACGCCTCCAGTCGCCCCATGTATTGAAGAACTCGAACAACGAACAGTTATTTCCTTGGTAGTTCAACATAACCCAGAGGAATCCTCGAGCGTTTTTAAACATTGCCCCGCGCTATGCGTGTAATTTGTTATATATTTCGTTTTTTCCTCAAATTATCTAAGAGAGAAACTCATCAATTTAACTCACACAATATTTTACCCCACGAAATGGAATTCGTAAGAAATCGTCTAATACTCCTATCTCAGATCTCCTTATATCCTAATAGTCCATTGAAATGTTACAAAATTTTGGCCGAACCTTGCATTTTGTACAGGCCATAATTTTATTTGATTGATCTGTAGAAGGGATCAGTGTGAGTGTAAAAACGAGTTTTCGGGGTTGAACTCCCCCGAAAAGGGGGCGTAAAAAGTTCTTCGCGATATCTTGAGAACTATACATCACACAAACAAAATTTTATCACATTTGAGTAGAGAAATAAATTCTCAAGAAGAGGAATAACAAAAATAAAAGAAAAATATTTTTGTTGTTGTTTAGTGGACTATATTGAATTAAAATAAATTCTCTACAATTTATGTTAACACACTTTTTATCGTAAAATTGAAAACAAAAAAGTTATAATCAAAAAAAGAGGACCATTGTCAAGAAAATTATCATTATTTTCTTCTTTTATTTATTTTATATCCTCTTTAAGATAAATTTCTTAGAACGGTCATCTTTTTTTGGTTATAACTTTTTTGTTTTCAATTCTACGATAAAAGGTGTGTTAACATAAACTGTAGAGAATTTGATTCTCTACAAAAATGTGGTAAAATTTTGTTTGTCCGATGAATGGTTCTCAAGATATCGCGACGACCTATTTGGGTCCCCTTTTCCAAAATGGCGGACAAATGGGGGGGAGTTCAACCCCGAAAACTCGTTTTTACAATTACACTGATCCCTCCTACAGATCCATCAAAAAAAATTTTGTCCTGTATGAAATGCAAGGTTAATGTAACATTTCAATGGACTATAAAGAACATTCGCTTCTGATGGAAGGTAAACCCATTCACTCCAAGAGTTCTATTATTTCGTTCAACCCATTTTTAGATTCACATAATCTGCTCCGAGTAAACGGTCGACTCTCTCAGTCCGACCTTTCTTACAATGAACGACATTCTATCATCTTGCCTCATAATGCACGCCTCACCTATCTTCTCACTCAATTCATTCATAAAATTTCAATGAACGGTGCCAATTCTCTGATGCTTCGTCTTCTTAGACAAAGTTTTTGGATACCGAAGTTAAAAAGTTTTATTTAATCCTGCATACGTCAGTGTAAAACTTGTATTATTAATAAAAAAGAGTTTAGTCAACAATGGCTGCCTTACCCCCCGAAAGATGCACTTTTTCTCCTCCCCCCACTATTACAGGGGTCGATTTTGCAGGCCCATTTGTGATTAAGGGTTTCAATGCCCGAAATTGTCGCATGACTAAAGGGTATGCTTGTGTGTTTGTTTGCTTTGCTACCAAAGCCATCCATCTTGAGGCTGTAAGTGATTTATCCTCCGAAGCCTTTTTAGCGGCTTTGGCAAGGTCCTCGGCAAGACGAGGTTTACCAAAGGAAGTGTACTCTGATAATGGTACCAATTTTGTAGGGGCTGATGCCATTCTACGCAAAGATTTCAAAAAATGTCTAGCTTCTACTCCTCAGGAAACTACTGCCACTTATGGCGTTCATGGTCTCACGTGGAATTTTATTCCTCCGGGTGCACCTCACATGGGCGGCCTATGGGAGGCCGGTGTTAAAAGTTGTAAAAGTCATTTGAGGAAACTAGGGACCGGTAAAAGTCATTTGAGGAAACTAGGGACCGGTACAAAGTTAACGTAGGAGGAATTTTCCACGGTCCTATCAATTTTTAGTTTCTTATAAGTATGTATATTCTATATGCCATTCAATCTTTAAAGAATTTTATACTTAATCTTTTTTTTCTCTTAACTTTTTTAGCTTAAGCTTAGTACGCAGATCGGGAAAAAATTTTCTTTTCATACAAATTTTTTCCCAGGATAAATTTTGTCTTCAGTCTTTTTCCAGGCAGTACGCAGTTCACGGGCAAAATTGTGACATTTGTACTCGTTGTAGTGTGAAGTCACCACTAAATTTTGCCAGGAAAAATAATGTTCGAAGCATTATTTTGCGGGAAAAATTTTGACAGTTCATTAATTTTGCACCATAAGCACGATCAACTATTGTTTGTTGATAATTTTACAAAAAGAAATCAAAAGAAGAAAAAACTTTAATTTTTCGTGACTTTTCCAACGTTTATGTAGAGATTAGAATTGCAAAGATAAAATATGTCTTTTCCCGATCTGCGTACTAGGCTTTAAATTTCAATTTACTATTGCCTATTTTTTTAATGAATCTGGAATTAATAATAATTTATAAAGACATTTTCTTCCTAGATCACTTTTTTGGAGCATCTCGCCAAGGGGGGCAGTAATGTTCGCGCATATTGTGGCTGTCCGCCACTTAGTGTTTTTTAGTCTGCGCAATGCGGACTCAAACACTTGTGCCGACAGTCGCAGTATGCGCGAACAGGCCACTTCCACTGTTGAACGCGCCCAACTTTTTTTAATACTGGGAGTTGGCGGCCATGTCGAAAGTGGAAGTACAGACGATTGTCAGATCTTACAATATTGTCAGTGAAAATACTGTCCCAAATGTCTTACTATCGTCTGTACACACAATTTTGTCTGACAATGTTGTCAGAAACATCATTGTAAGGTAATTGTCAGATGACAATCTGACAAAAAATTGGCAGGTATCTTACAATCGTCTGAACGCACAATTTGTGTCATTGTCAGACGATTAGGACATTGTCAGACTCATTGGTCATTGTCAGATGTTTTCATTGAAAACATCTTACAATCGCTGACAATTTTTTCATTGTTCGAAATGTCAAACGGCTGGAGCCGAGTTGAGAGATAAAAAAAAAACATTTTTGTAGGAAATTTGTAGTTTTTCCACAACTGAATAAAAGAAATCTATAAAGCAACTGGACTCACTTTTATATTAAATAGCCGATTTGCCCGCGTCAGTCGCTTCGCAGACTTAATACATCGTATGTAATATTATTTTTTTTATAATATTTAAAAAATAAATTATTTATGTACCTACATATGTATGTATGTACATACCTACCTACTTATATTTTTTATTTTTAAAATTATTATTATCAAAAAAAAAAAAAAACATATTAGGTAGGTAAAATAATAAATATGAATAATAATAATAATAATAATAATAATAATAATAATAATAGATATGTAATATGTGTAATGTAGGTATGTATATGTATGTACATATGTATGTTTATGTAATTAAATTTATTATTTATTGAATTATGTAGGTATATGTTTATTTATTTATGTATTATAAGTCATCATACCCAACTTCAATGAGCCCATGACAGTTGCTCGGCTAACGAATTCTACATATATAGTTTTATATTTTGCCTTCAAGTAAATAGTTTAGCTATGATAATCCAATTATTAAAACCAAGTGCATTTCTGTCCCCCCAAGCTCACGACTTGCATTGTATTATATTTTAAATTTATTTAAAAACTCTAATCTTGCAAATTTGGCCATTAGATTTGTTGAAGCTATAAATTAAGCGTAATTGTCTGTAAAAAGAAACTCCCCTCAGCTACCCCGCTTGGGTACGCCTTTTGCTGTGTAATAATTTTACAAAATAAATAGGGAATTTATTAAGATAAGGGGTGAAAGTTACTTCTTACCCCACCTTGCGCACGCCCTTGTGTTTCATTACATTTATTCTTCATTTAAGAACTCTTACCTTGAAAATCCAACAATTAGAACTCGAGTTGTAAATTAAGCCGATTTGCATGTAATAAGCACCCCTCTATCACGTTTGCTTACGCCCTTGATTTTGAATGATTCAGCAAAAAAAGTTCGAAAAATTATTTTTATATTAAGGGTGCAAATGCCCCTTTACCTCTCCTTGGACACGCATTTGTATTGCATTACATTTAATCTTCATTTTGAAAGTCTTACCTTGAAAATCCATCAATTAGATCTCAAGTTGTAAATTTAATTAATTTGCATGTAATATGCACCCATCTATTACCTTTGAGTACGCTCTTGATTGTGAATTACTCGGCAAAATAAGTTAGAAAAATAATTTTTACTATTCATTTAAGAAGTCTAACCAATTAGAACTCAAGTTGTAAATTTAGCCGCTTTGCAGTAATAAGCATCCCTTGCATACGCCCTTGATTGTGTAATTACATACATATGTAGGTACTTAGCAAAAAAAAATTGAAAAAATAATTTTGATAACGGGAGCAAATGCTCGGTTACACCTTTTCGCGCACGCCCTTGTGTTGCATCACATTTAATCTTCATTCAAAAACTCTAATTCTAACTGAAAATCCGACCATTAGAAGTGAAGTTATAAATTAAGGCTGGTTTGCATGTGTGTAATAACCGCCCTCCTATCACCCTTGCGTACGCCCTTAGCTGTTTAATATTCAACGAAAAAGTTAGGAAAATAATAATTTTGATACGGGGTGCAAATGCTCTCTTACCTCTCCTTACGCACGTTCTTGTGTTGCATTACATTTAGTCTTCATTTAAAAACTCTCATTTGAACTTAAAAAGTTATAAATTTAATCGATTTGCATAAGCACCTTTGCGTACGCCTTTAATTATGTACTCAATCAAAAAAAAAAATTAGAAAAAAAAATTTTATTAGGAGTGCAAATGTCCCTTTACCCCTCCTTGCGCACGCCCTTGAGTTGCTTTACATTCCATTCACCATCACAAACCACCCACCACCCAACCAACCACTTTCAGTACAAACATTTTTTTCTGCTACAAAAAATATACCTACCTACTCATATACCAACTCCGCTCATGTTCTTCTTGCTTGAGAATACCCCACCGACTCGACTGCTTACGTTTTTTTTTTTTATATGAACCTTTACTATACCTATACGCTATACATTTACACAAATATATCAACGCACATGGTTTGAATAATGTTTTTTTTTTTTGTATTCTCCCATTCTCCCTCGAAAAAGTTATGTGCTCAAAATATTCAATGTAGATTTTAGTATGAAAATTTTTGGAATTTCGAAAAAAAAATTATATCTCGTACTGAAGGGACTTTTCACCTTTCTAAATATGTAATCAAAAATAAAATCCGACAATTAGATCGAAAGTTAGAAGCTAAAGTATGGTTCTAAATCGGCACTTTTTCATATTTCACACAAAACGACGTCTTCACCACTGATGAACTGCCGTGGACAACGAACAATGATACCCATTTTTCAAGATTTTCGTGTAATTTTTTGATGGAAACTTTTTAATCTATTGTGAGGCTAGTGTAGGATGTAGAATTATGATTGAGATGTCAATTTAAACGTTAGCTTTCTAGGATGCTGTTAAAAGAAATATGAAATTTAAAGATGCATCCAGTAAAAAGTTGTGAGGGCATGCAAAAAAAGCATTAATTTTGTAAATATCTCGAGTTGGGGTTGTTGAAAAAATCTGAAATTTTTAAAATATTTATAAATCAATAATCTCCATCAGCTGTAGAAATTTCAGATTTTTAGAACTACCCGTAAAAATATAAAAAATCAAAAACCACAAAAAAATGGGTAAAAAAAATGTGTCTACTTCAAAAATCAAAAAGTAGGTGAAAAAAAATTCCTATCGAAAATTCCTGAAACATGGTCAATTTTTTTTTTCATTATCTTTCTAATGGTGTAAAACATGTTTCTCTATCTCATACCCCTGATTTATAGCGAATTATTTGTCATACGCGTACTATTCAAAAGTTAACTTTTAACATTTTATAACTCGCTTTGTATATTTTTTACAATTTTTTTTTAAATTACAAAGTTTCTTGTATTTCATAGATCTATCAATTAAAATTAGAATGAACATTGTAACCCCTCCCGTTTAGAAAGTAGTTTTTCGACCTTTAATCACAAAAACCCTATTTTACCCTATTAAAAATTAGAATTTCAAAAAATCCCGTCTTAGTGCGCCTATACATAAAATTCTCTATTTAATAAAATTTATTTTAAATTTTTCTGATTTACAGTATTTGCTGTGCAATGATGAGTCAGATGAATGAATCAGTCAGTGAGTCACCGACTCTTTCATTTATAATATTTAATTCCTTGTGCTGTATATTTTTTTCGGAATAAAATAAAACAATTGAAAGATATCTACTCAAATGAAGATTAAATACTATGAAAATAAAGTGAACAGCAAATTCCAACAAGTTAAAAAAAATTGGACTTCAAAATGGCCAAAAAAAACTATACGAGCAATCAAATAAATTTGAAGAATGCCAAAACGAGGGTGGACAGGGACACTACCTGGAAAAAAAAAACAGCTCAAGCAATTGGTAACAATAGGCAGCCTGCCGCCAACTCGCTCAGACCTAACATAGTCTCAAGGTCACTTTCTAAATCAGCCGAGCTCTCTAGAGTATGCCTGCTGAATTTTTTGGACGCAAAGGTTTATTTTTTCTTTTAATCAATATAGTTCTGATTTTATGAGGGTAAACATGTTCGAATCGCTTTTACACTTTCCGAGCACATCATATTCATTATTTACTTATTGCGATGTTCTTTAATCAAAGGTATATTAGGAACTGCTTTATTCTTTCTCTTTTCAAAGTATCATGTTTGACATATTGAAGGTTGCTCTTAATCTAACTAAACTAATATAAATGACATGAAGATGGCACTATACTACAACTCCCATCCTAAGTTGTAAATATATACAAAAGAACATAAAGAAGTATAACATTGCTTAGTTAATTCATTTAATTCAAATTACAGTATACTAATTCATAAATGTAGCTATGATGCTATATAAAATCTTAAGTACTTTAGTATCTATTTAATTCATTTTTAATATTTAAATATTTTAATACTCGAAATTTTATAATTCTACAAATTATAGTTACTCTTCATAATTAACACGTTTTAACTGTCTTAAATTTCTAACGGTTCTTGAAGGTTGTACACCCTGGACAGGCGCCTGCTCACTCCCTCCCGTCTTTTCTGAAGTAGTTAATTCGACTGAAAGTTGGCCCCAGGCGCCCCAGGCACACCGAAATTACCGATGTTTTCTGATGAACAGGAAATACTTTGACCCTCCATACTCAACGGTGAAGTTCCGCCATTATTCTGGTTATCGTTAGGTGTACCGTGGATCATTTGATTTAAATGTCGTTTGATGATTTTATTGTTTCGAGTTAGTATGCAACTATAAGATTGCGGTCCAATACGTTCTTTAACTGCAGCTTTTTGCCATTTCGTTTTGTTTGGATTCGAATAATCCCGAACAAAAATCTGTTCACCGTTTTCAAAACTAGTATTTCTCGATCCTTTATGATTTCTGACATTCGATAGCAGGCTCTCGGCAATTTTGTTTTTTGCTAACGGCGGTCTAAGCATACTGAAACGATTTTTTAATTCTCTACCTAAAAGTAATTTTGCAGGTGTTTCTCCTGTAGCACAATGTTTAGTGCATCTATAATCAAATAAAAATTTATTAATAATATCATCCAAGTTTTTCTCTGTACCTTCTTCTAAGGTAGCTAAAATAGACTTTTTAAAAGTTTTAACAAAATTTTCTGCCTGCCCCTTGCTCGCAGGATAACCAGGAGCTGTCAAAATATGTTTAATATTATTCTTTGCTAAGAATTGACGAAACTCCTCCGACGTGAACTGTCGACCATTGTCGCTAACTAACGTGTCTATCAGACCAAATCTGCAAAAAGTTTCTTTTAATTTGGCTATTGTGAAATGTGTTGTTGTGTCTTAAGTTTTGAAAATTTCTACCCATTTTGACAAGGAATCAATTATTATAAAAAACGGATAATTATTAATTGGACCCGCAAAGTCCACATGTATTCGAGACCAAGCACACTCGGTCGGTAACCAAGGGAACAAAAATCCCTTTTCCGGACTCGGCTGGGTAGTTTTACATGGGTCACAATTCGATACTAACTTTTCAATACATTGATCTAACTTAGGCCACCACACGTATGAGCGCGCTAATGCTTTAGTTTTAACGATACCTAAGTGTGACCGATGTAACTCTGATAGAACCTTGTCACGTAATTTAGAGGGAATAACTACCCTGTACCCCCATAAAACACAGCCATACTCGACTGAAAGCTCATCTTTCCTATTTCGAAATGGAATAAAATCTTGGTTTTCTAATGCGACTACACAACCTCATTGAATTGCCTCGCATAGTTTAGATAACACAGGATCACGCCTGGTTTCCTTCGCAATTGTTTTAAAATTTAAATTCAATTCGTTATTGATTCCAATATGATTAACATAATTGAAATCATTATTATTTTGTTTATTTTCAGGAACCCACTTTTGTTGTGGTAATCTAGACAGATGATCCGCGGGATTTGTTGATCCTTTAATATGGTGCATAGTATAATTAAAGCCAGATAAAATAAATGCCCATCTTTGCATTCGGGCTGCCGCCATAACTGGCAGACCTTTGTTTTCGCCAAAAATAGCTAAAAGTGGCTTGTGATCCGACTCTAAAATAAAATGGTTACCCAATAAATACTGACGTAGTTTTGTCACGCAAAAAACCATCGCCAGTGCTTCCTTATGAATAGCGCTGTAGCTTCTTTCGGCCACGCTTAAAGCACGCGAAACAAACGCGATAGGCCTTCGAGATCCGTCACCAAAGATATGTGATAAAATACCTGCTACTGCAACATTAGAAGCATCCGTTGATAAAACAATTCGTTGCTTAGCATCAAAATGAACCAAAACTTGGTCCGCGGTTACTTCTTGCTTTAGATTTTCGTAAGCAATTTGACATTGTTTTGTCCAATTAAATTGTACATTTTTTCGAAGCAAGGCGTAAAACGGAGCCATTTTGTGTGCGAAATGGTCAATGAGTTTGGAATAATAATTCAACATTCCCACAAAAGCTCTTAACTCTGAAACATTTTTCGGTACTGGAGCTTCTAAAATAGCTGAAATTTTGTTTCTATTTTTTCTTAATCCATTTCGATCTATAATAAAACCTAGGTAAGAAACCTGTTTTTTAAAAAATACACACTTGCCTGCATTAAGACGAAGACCTACTGATTTTAGTTTTGTCAACACTAACTCTAATGTTTTAGCATGCTCATGCAAATTTTTCCCCGTTATAATTATATCATCTATATAATTTACTACGTTAGGAATACCACGCAAAACGTTCTCTATAGTCTTCTGAAATATAGCTGCCGCGGGCTTTACACCAAACGGCAAGCGCGTCATCCTAAAGATGCCCATATGGGTACTCCATGCGCACAGCAACTGGGAAGATTTATCTAGAACTAACTGGTTGTAAGCATTTGACAAGTCTAATTTTGAGAATAATTCTCCCTGTAATGATGAAAACAACTCGTCAATACGAGGTAAGGGATATTTAGTATCAACTAAATACTTATTGATGGTAGATTTGTAATCTCCGCAAATACGAAGCTCACCATTAGGTTTGATTATGAGCACCAAAGGTGTTCCCCAGTCAGAGTTATCGATTTGAACCAAAACTCCCTTCTTTACTAGCTCGTTCAACTGATTTTCTATATTAGATCGCCACGCTAACGGCATTGGACTAGGTTTGCAAAAGACAGGTTTAACACTTTCTATTAAATCTAACCTTACCGGACTCCCGGTATAAGTACCTAAATCTTTTTTGAACACCTCACTATACCGTTTCAAAATGCCAAGAACGTACTTTTCAACGTTTTCTATTGCATTTACTTGAGAGAGTCCGATACCGAACGAACACATACTGTCGCGCCCCAAAATTGGTGGGCCACTAGTATTAGTAACAACTAATCTTAAATTTCGCGATTGTTCTCGGAATCTTATCGTTGCCACAAACTCACCAATTACTTCAATGGAATCTCCATTGTATGCGCAGAAAATATCAATACATGGCTTTAAAACTGAGCGGTCAAAGTACCTGTCATACATTGTTTTCGGCATCAATGAACCAGCGGCGCCCGTGTCCAAAACAAAATCGAGCGAAACTCGACTAACTTCCACCGTCATCGTAAACGGAGCATGTGGAGTCTGAACAGACGCCTGTCCGCCGGATACACTATAAATAGAAAAATTACAATCATTTAAATCTGAGTTGGTATGGTTTTGACTAAAATTGATTCTAGATACGTCCCTAGATACCACGTTAATCTGCTTGCTGGAACAGACACTTGCTAAATGTCCCACGCGGTTACATTTATGACACTTGCTGTTTTTATATTTGCACTTGTCGCTAGCATGGCTCTTCCAACCACAATGTGTGCATCTCTTTCTCGCCTTATGATTACTGCTGCTTTCTGATGAGTTTGTTTTACTGCTATTACTATTACCCGTTGCTGCTGTTGTTGACCATTCGTTACTGTTCTTAACCCCTCTTCGTCCTCTATACAGAAAGTTAACATCACTATCTTGGGGTAAATTCACTTGTGCCAACACTTTTGCTTCCACGGTTAATGCTTTTGTACCTTCATCTTCTTCGCATAATCGTTCAAAAAATTTTCCGTCGAAGTCAGTTACAAATTTGTTTAAGACGAAATCGTCTAACTGTGCTCCGAACCTGCAATCCATCGCTAACTTTTTTAAGCGGGCGTACCAATTGGAAACTGATTCACCTTCCACTTTCCTGGCATCGAAAAATTTCCTTCGCTCACGGAAAATAATAACTGGTGGAGAATAATGTTGTTCCAATAACTGGCATAGCTCATCGTATTTCTTTGACGCCGGCAAAGTCGGGTCGCACAATTCTCTTAACAAGCCATACGCTTCCAAGCCAACGGTTCTTAGCAAAATTGAAGTTTTTATGCGATCCTCGTCACATGATGTCTCCACAAAATGGGAATCCAATATTTCTCGCCAATTACGCCACTTATCCACATCAGGCCTCTACTCTCGTAGTCCTGAAGCCATTGAAATTGCAGTACTAGTGATCACGCTTTCATTATGGGTCACTTTGGGTTCCTTTTTACTGTCTGGCATTTTTTTATTTTTTTTTTACTTGTTTAATTTTCTCCTCGTCGCCAATGCGATGTTCTTTGTTCAAAGGTATAATAGGAACTGCTTTATTCTTTCTCTTTTCAAAGTATCATGTTTGACATTTTGAAGGTTGCTCTTAATCTAACTAAACTAATATAAATGACATGAAGATGGCACTATACTACACTTATCGATTGATTTTATGAGGGCAAACATTTTCGAATCGCTTTTACACTTTCCGAGCACATCATATTCATTATTTACTTATCGACTGATTTTATGAGTTGTAGTAGCCGTGGCGTGATGGTTAGTGCGATGGACTGTCATGCCGGAGGTCTAAGGTTCGATCCCCAGCCTCGCCACCTATTTATTTAAAAAGAAAAAAAACGGCTACTGCCTCTTGCGAGGAATTGACAAATCCTCCAAGAGTATCTCCTGTCACAGAAAAGTGCCGCTCGTTAGCCGTTCGGATTCGGCAATAAACTGTAGGTCCCCTCCATTCCTGCAGACACGCACACAGGAATGGTTGAGAGTTGTAAGTCACTAGGCCCTAGTTCTTCATGAGCTGCTGTGCCCACGGTTGCCACTTTGGTCATTTGTGACCAAATTTGGTCATTATTTTTTCACTTGGTCACATGGTCATATTTTTTTTTAAATATCGATTTTATGCACATAATGTATATTTGTTTATATTAAGCTTCTACTTTGATCTAATTTTAAAATGCTCTGAAAAGTTAATATTTGTATGCTTTTTTTATTTATGATTCGTTACTTTTATTTATTTATGTTAGTCTAATAATTTAATTAAGTTCATTAGGTACCTACTTTGTGAATTTGTTGGCTTCTGTTTTTTAGGTGACGTGACTTAAGGCCAAGTGATATAAGGCCAAATTTGGGTGTTTGGCCTTATATGTCACTTTACAAAAGCGACATAAGACCAAATTTACATATTTGGCCTTATGTCGCTTTTGTAAAGTGACATAAGGCCAATTTTCTTTGAGACATAAGGCCAAATATGTATTAAAATTAAATTTGATGGCACAACAGCTCATGAAGAACTAAGGCCTAGTGACTTACAACTCTCAACCATTCCTGTGTGCGTGTCTGCAGGAATGGAGGGGACCTACAGTTTATTGCCGAATCCGAACGGCTAAAGAGCGGCACTTTTCTGTGACAGGAGATACTCTTGGAGGATTTGTCAATTCCTCGCAAGAGGCAGTAGCCGTTTTTTCTTTTAAATAAATAGGTGGCGAGGCTGGGGATCGAACCTTAGACCTCCGGCATGACAGTCCATCGCACTAACCATCACGCCACGGCTACTACGTATACTTATATAATATTCCCAAAAGCTTCCCTTACAGTAAAAGAGGTTTCGGACATCTTTCAAACGGAAACTATATTGAATAAATTCGGCATGTCGCCACGTATATGTATATATTACTGTAAAAAGCCGAAATAATGAAATTCTAGAATTTACCGGTAAATTCTAGAGCACTCAGCATTACGGCGTATAAAAGGTGAGGTATGTATGGGGGGGCATGCTGCCCCCCTGCAACCCCCCTGCTTGGCCCACTATAGGAATTGGGGTAGATGCGAGGTTGGGTGTATGCAAAGTTTCTTTGTATTTTAAGAATCTGAACTTAAAGAAACTTTGAATGTGTCCTATGTATAAACAGTGAGTTACGATTTACCGGTAAATTCTGCAAAAGAAACTTTGCGTACACCCAACCAGTCCGTCGCCCTCGATGTCCAGTTGTAGTTAAATTGTTTCAAATGCTCGTCCAATTGTTTTGGAATTACCACTACGACACTAGATTTTCAAATCACTTTGAAAGTATCCTCTTCTTGATAGTGGCTACATAAATTAAAAAGTGAAATTCTATAAAAGTTTGTTTGATCTTGAAATCCTCAATTGAATTGAAATTTTACTGTGACTTGAATTTTTATTGATCTGCCAACCGTGTGAACAGAAAATTTTCAAGCTGACAATATTGTCAGATATATAATTGTCCGAAAATTGTCAGACAAAAGCTGACAATTAAATTGTCAGACTTTGGCACAAAATCTACCAATCGTGTGAACGGACAATTTTACATTGTAAGAAATTTGTCAATTGTCAGCTAATTGTCCGCTATTGTCAGACCATTGACAGATCTGACAATATTGTAAGATCTGACAATCGTCTATACTTAGCTTAAAGTACAGACGATTTTCAGATCTTACAATATTGTCAGATCTGTCTGTGAAAATACTGTCCCAAATATCTTACAATCGTCTGTACACACAATTTTGTCTGACAATATTGTCAGAAACGTCATTGTCAGGTAATTGTCAGATGACAATCTGACAAAAAATTGTCACGTATCTTACAATCGTCTGCACGCACAATTTGTGTCATTGTCAGACGATTAGGACATTGTCAGACTCATTGGTCATTGTCAGATGTTTTTATTGAAAACATCTTACAATTGCTGACAATTTTTTCATTGTTCCAAAATATCAAACAATTGGAGCCGAGTTGAGAGATTAAAAAAAATATTTTTGTAGGAAATTTGTAGTTTTTCCACAACTGAATAAAAGAAATCTATAAAGCAACTGGACTCCCTTTTATATTAAATTCCTTGTGCTGTATATTTTGTTCGGAATAAATAAAACCATTGAAAGATATCTACTCAAATGAAGATTAAATACGATGAAAATAAAGTGAACAGCAAATTCCAACAAGTTAAAAAGAATTGGACTTCAAAATGGCCAAGAAACTATACGATCAATCAAATAAATTTGAAGAATGCCAAAACGAGGGTGGACAGGGACACTACCTGGAAAAAAACAGCTCAAGCAATTGGTAACAATAGGCAGCCTGCCGCCAACTCGCTCAGACCTAACATAGTCTCAAGGTCACTTTCTAAATCAGCCGAGCTCTCTAGAGTAAGCCTGCTGAATTTTTTGTACGCAAAGGTTTATTTTTTCTTCTAAACAATATAGTTCAATAATTGCAAGATCTTCTCATTCTTGCGTCTTTCAAAAAATAAATGATTTAAAATTTAAATTCTTTTTTTTTTTTGTTTAATAATTTGATACAGAATATGGACTTTTGTTCTTCGTAGCGCGTCTTGATGACCTCTGGCATATTGCTCCTTCGTAGTGTGTAAAGTCGTCCGTCGCCCTCGATGTCCAGTTGTAGTTAAATTGTTTCAAATGCTCGCCCAATTGTTTTGGCATTACCACTATGACACTAGATTTTCAAATCACTTTGAAAGTATCCTCTTCTTGATAGTGGCTACATACATTAAAAAGTGAAATTCTATAAAAGTTTGTTTGATCTTGTAATCCTCAATTGAATTGAATTTTTATTGTGACTTGAATTTTTATTGGTCTGCCAACCGTGTGAACAGAAAATTTTCAAGCTGACAATATTGTCAGATATATAATTGTCCGAAAATTGTCAGACAAGAGCTGACAATTAAATTGTCAGACTTTGGCACAAAATCTACCAATCGTGTGAACGGACAATTTTACATTGTAAGAAATTTGTCAATTGTTAGCTAATTGTCCGCTATTGTCAGACCATTGCCAGATCTGACAATATTGTAAGATCTGACAATCGTCTATACTTAGCTTAATTCTCATTCTTCATTTGTCAGTATAAATTTACTTTTTCTTTTTGACAAATAAAACATAAAAATAACTTATAAACTAGTTGATAAAATTCATTGTTTTCATTAAATCTAATAAAAGAAAAAGTATAAAGAAAGAAATCATTGATTTATTGTTGCGTAGTTATTGTGGCCATTGTGGCAATCTCCTTTTTTGCTGCGGCCAATAGAGGCTTCAAGCCCGTTGAATTTTGCTGCTGCCGTCATTTGCCGTTGTTGCTGCCATTCTCCTGCTATTGGTAAGAACCAATTATAAATCTTTTTGGCCATTTACGTGCCGAAACACTATATATAAAGTTAGCACGACACCTTTTAAAATTTGCTCAAAAATAACTTTTGAATATGCCTTATAGTTGAAATTAATTGCCGTAGATATGCCTCAACAGTGGTTCTCCCAAAAATGGTTTTCATACAAATTCTTCATATAAATTTAGCATGACACTTTTCAAAATTTTGCCAAAAATTACTTTTGAATATGTCAGATAGTTGAAAATAATTGCCGTAGATATGCCGTGAAAAGCAAAAAATTGCCGCGCCACTAGTTCTCCCAAAAATTGATGTCATGCTAACTTTTTATAAAGCATGACACTTTTTAAATTTTGGTCAAAAATCTTTGGGATATGCCATATCCTTCAAATTAATTGCCTTAAATATGCCGTGAAAAGAAAAAAATTGCTGCGACTGTGGTTCTCCCAAAAATGGCCAAAAATGGTTTTCATACAAATTCTACATATAAAGTTAGCACGACACCTTTTAAAATTTGGTCAAAAATAACTTCTGAATATGACATATAGTTGAAATTAATTGCCGTAGATATGCAGAGAAAAGAAAAAAATTGCCGCAACAGTGGTTCTCCCAAAAATGGCTAAAAATTGTTTTCATACAAATTTAGCATGACACTTTTCAAAATTTGGTCAAAAATAACTTTCAATAGGCCATATAGTTGAAATTAATTGCCGTAGATATGCCGTGAAAAGAAAAAAAATTGCCGCGACAGTGGTTCTCCCAAAAATGGCCAAAAATGGTTTTCATACAAATTCTTCATATAAAATTAGCATGACACATTTCCAAATTTGGTCAAAAATAATTTTTGAATATGCCATATAATTGAAATTATTTGCCGTAGACATGCCGTGGAAAGAAAAAATTGTCGCAACAGTGATTCTCCGAAAAATGGCCAAAACTTGTTTTCATACAAATTCTTCATATAAAGGTAGCATGACACTTTTCAAAATTTGGTCAAAAATAACTATTGAATATGCCACATAGTTGAAATTAATTTCCGTAGATATGCCGTAAAAAGAAAAAATTGCCGCGACTGTGGTTCTCCCAAAAATGGCCAAAAATAGTTTTCATACATTATCTTTATATAAAGTTAGCATGACACTTTTCAAAATTTTGCCAAAAATTACTTTTGAATATGCCAGATAGCTAGTTGAAAATAATTGCCGTAGATAGTCCGTGAAAAGCAAAACATTGCCGCGACAGTGGTTCAAGGATAACAGGAATTTTTCATTTAAAGTGTTATTGGGCTTAAAATCTTGGATTTTCAATATATTTACGATTGTGAACTTGGAACAATTGTTTATTTTGTTTTTTGAGCTTAAAATCTTCATTTTTAAATATTTTTGTATTAATCTTTGGAACAATTGGATTTGTGCGATTTTGAACTTGGAACAAGTTTTAGATTTTCAATTTTGAAAAAGGAGAGGCAGGGGAGCATTTTTTTGAAATTTTTCATAGAAAAAATCAATTTTAAGAAGCGAAAGCCTGGAACAATTTAGTAGAGCCCTAGAACAACCTGGAACAAGTTTTTGAATTTTAATTTCAAAAAAGGGGGGCCCGAACATGGATAAGAGGAATTTTTCATTTAAAGTGTTTTTTGGGCTTAAAATTTTTAATTTTCAAAATTTTTTCATGAATCTTTGGATCTTCATTTTTAAATATTTTTGCATTAATCTTTGGAACAATTGGATTTGAGCGATTTTTAACTTGGAACAAGTTTTAGATTTTCGATTTTCGATTTTCGAAAAGGGGGGCGGGGGAGCATTTTGTTGAAATTTTTCATAGCAAAAATCTATTTTAAGCGAATGCTTGGAAAAATTAAAAAGAGCCCTATAACAACTTGGAACAAGTTTTTGAATTTTGGATTTCTAAAAAGAGGGGCCAGAGTAAAGCTTCAGTGGAGAATGGTCGTTTGGTCATGAATGAATATTCTAAAAACAGTCAATATGAGTGCATTAATAAGCAAAATTACGTATCTTCAATAAAAAAAGAAAAAAAAAACAATTGCAAGTACAAGTACTCAGAAAAAGACAGATAAACGGACAAGCAAACACACCAACAAAAGTGGATAGGTACTCGCCGGATTTTTGTATGCGATGTGTTATGGGCATATACATATACATACATATAGGTAGGTAGTTAAAATCAAAATGACATTTATAATTATTCGATACAGTGCGGTGTTAAAAGAAAGGCCAGCGACAAGGGCGTACGCAGGATTTCGATTAGGGGGGGGCAAACTCAAATTTCATTTTATTTTTTTTAAATAAGATATCAGTCGGTACAAATAACCTTTAACAATTAGTGAAAAAAAACTAAAGGATATGTTTAGATATTTTCTTAAGAAATCTTATTTGGCCTTAGCTTAGCGCCTTAGGTCTATTTTTATATTTTTTTTTTATTTTCTCTCCATTTTATGGCTCTATCTGCTATCCAGCTTTGAAAGTAAACAAGGGCTTTTCTTATTGTGATTTAAAAAACTTAAGCGACGATAGCAAAAAAAAATAAAAAACAACATTATTTCTATTAACAAATATTTAATATAATTTTTAAAATTGTAAGACAATATTTTACAAAATTCTGCAAATAAAAACAAACAAATTTAACTTTTTTATTTAATTTTTCAAAACTTTTTTTTTTTATTATTTGCAGAATTTCGTTAAAAATATTGAAAATAAGCAGAATTTTTGAAGCAAAATTTTGAAAAGCATTTTGATAACCCTCGTAAGGTAGATATAATATTCAGTGTTTATAAAAAAACTCCGTTTTATTATTCTGACTGAAAAGGTAAATTTTTATATCTTGTGCATGCATATTAGGGTGTCCGTTATTTCCTAAACTCATTATTTGCTTTGATCAGAGACCCCCTCTATAAAAAGTGTATGCCCTACAATAAATTTATGGACTAAAATCAAAAACTTGACCGAGCTCATTAATTCGTATGGTGCCTCTAAAGTCATAATCTTCCCATACACATTTTTACGGAATTTATGAAGTTTTACGTATTATTCCTCCTGAACAATATTGCAGATATCGCTAATTTTCATCCTTTTGAAAAAACATTATTCAAATTTTATGGATGAAAAAATATCTATAGAAAATATTTTCAAAATTATTTCTTTTTTTTTTATGTAAGATGCACAGGTTAATGACAGAGTTTGTTTGTAAATAAATTTTTTGTAGGATATAAACTTTTCATTTAGGTGGTGTCTGATGAAAAAAAATTGGTCCCGTAGTGTATATAATAGTAGCTAGTTAGTACAGAAAACTACAAAAAATTTGTATTTTTTGTTAATTTTGAAGAAAGTATTGAAATGTTTTGTTTGTAATGACGAACGACATGTTTAAAGAAAAGTTTTTAAAATTAATATTGTGCATTACTCAACAAAAAAATGTAGGAAAGTAAAATTTATTAGGGGGGGGGCAACCGCCCCCCCCTGCCCCCCCCTGCGTACGCCCTTGGCCAGCGATGCAGTTGAGTGTGCAAGTAGGAGTAAAACTTGCTTGAAATCGATATACCCACAGTACACATATAGAAGGTAATATCTCCCGAGTTTTCATTTTAGTTCAGTTCTGCGCATGTCTTGTATTTTGTTTTTGTAAATTGTGGACTAGGGTCACTGCGATTCGGAAACACTTGTGTGTTTTTGTAAACTCTGACAGGCAGGTCACTGTAATTTTCGAAGATGCGCAATATATTACCTTCAATACGTGTACTGTGGATATACCTACCTATGTAATATGTAGGACAACCGAAAATATGCCAGAGCATATTTGTTTCTAGCAACTCTTAAGACGAAACTATATTAGTTAAAACCTCACCTCAGGTTATATCCGGAAAATTTGCACTACTGAATTTGAGTTCGAGTTTTCTTTGAGTTGGTTAAATTTACTCGAAGGATTTTATTTCAATTTTTAATCTAGTGCTAAATATTTTAAACAATTTTGGCTCAAAATTAAAAAAATCATTAATTCTGACTTTTTAACATTTCAACCAACCAACATTGTTGTTAACCACGAAAGGAAACTCGTGCGACTTATTTGTGTAAATTTAGTTTTTTGTCTCAAGTATATTCTGCACATCTCCGCAATTGTGGCTTTCCAACCATATAAAATTTACCGAAATCGGTCAAATACTTTTTGAGAAAATGGTACCACAAAATTTATTTAAGGCTATTTATATATAAATTAAAATTTTAGTTTTAGAGAATATGATAAAATCAAAACCCACAATTTTGATGAATTCAAAGTTTTCTTCAATCCAGATTCTTTGAATGCAAAAGAAACTGCATACACCCAACCTCGCACCTACCCCAAATCCTATGGTTGGCCAAGAAGGGGGGTTGCAGGGGGGGCAGCATGCCTCCCCTAACATACCTCACTGTTTATACGCGGCGCGGCGTATAAACAGTGAGATATGTAAGGGGGAGCATGTTGCTCCCCTGCAACTTTTTATACGCGGCATATAAACAGTGAGGTATGTAAGGGGGGGGGCATTCTGCCCCCCTTATAACCCCCTGCTTGATTCACTATAGGATTTGGGGTAAGTGCGAGGTTGGGTATATGCACAGTTTCTTTTTCTTGGTGCCAGATCCCCCCCCCCCCCCCCCATCACCCATAGTAAAAAATGATTGCATTAAAACCCTCTACAAAAACCGTTATTATTTTGCGGCACCTGAGTTTACGTAATCGTGCCTTTTGTTTTTCCAAATTTTCGTT
Source organism: Epistrophella euchroma (assembly GCA_947049315.1). Lineage (NCBI taxonomy): Eukaryota > Metazoa > Arthropoda > Insecta > Diptera > Syrphidae > Epistrophella > Epistrophella euchroma. Next base: position 85,198,849 of record OX346245.1, on the reverse strand, counting down.
AAAATAAAACACCAAAAAGTTATTGTTTACTGTATTGGAATGCGATAAAATAAAATAAAATTTGGGATTTATGTACCTGGGCCTTATGTCCCTGCACCTTTTTGTATTTGATGTAAATTATGTCTTAAATAAACCCATTTACATGAATTCACTATTAAAAAAAAAACATGCATGTATTGCAAATAGGTTTCAGTGGCCCAAGCAAGTTCGACAATCTTATTTGGACACTATGTAGGTATTTTGTTTTTAGGTCTATGTCATTCTTTTTAGTACATATTTTAAACATAAGTACATAGAATATATTTTTAGAAGCAAAATTGAGCATATTTTTAGAGAATATTATCATTTATAAATTTTTAAGGGAATATTATAAACGCTTTTTAGGGCATATTTTTTGTTGTCCTAGTAATTTGTCTATTTTAAGCCGATTTTTTTTTAGAAAATTGCCCCTCCTGCATAAACGGGGTGAAATAGAACTCCCGTCCGACACAATTTTTTCTTTTTTCCAATTAACCTGCACGCGCGCTCTAGCTTTTTGTCACACCGTTGTTGAATCACCCTGTATAAGAAGGGCAATATAACTGATTTAGCCAATTTTCGCAGAATCTTCTTTCTCAATGTCTCCTATAATATATTCACAACAATTTTAAATGAGCGTTTGTCAAGTTGGATACAGAGTAAGAAGTTGCTTAGGGAATTTCAAGCAGGATTCAGGGGTGGTTATTCGACCATCGATAACATTTTTATTTCGGGGGAGAGTACGATAACTAGGGTGCCGCAAAATAATAACGAATTTTTGTAGAAAGGTTTAAAACAATCATTTTTTACTATGGGGGTCTATCTTCCTCCGTTTAGGCAGAAGGTGCAATTTTCTAAAAATTATAATAAAATTTCAAAAAAAAATATTTAAAAAACAACGGCAACACTTACAATACAAAAAATATAGGTTTTCTGAAAGCCAGAAAGCTGTTCTTTTATATTTTGTTTCAGTCTTGTAATTTCTGTTAAGGGTATGTGTCCCTTTGTGAAATAGGTTGGAGCTTTGCGCTAAACTGTATAGCGTTCACAATTTTGCGAATATTTTAATGAAACAAACGGTAATCGATTGGAAATAAGTTGAGCAATATATTTTTGTGGCTCTAAAAAAAAATAGAAAATTATATATGCCTCAAAACCGCCAGACAGATGGAAAAATCATAAAATTTAGTGAGATGCTTATAGGAATGATAGGGAAATTGGTTAAATATTACTTTTTTATTTTTTTTACATTTTTTTTCTAGAGACAATTCATCTCAAATTGACAAATGGGTTTTGTTTTTTCTATATTTTTTTTATTTATTCCCAAAAAAAATGTACAAAACTGTGAAAAATGAAGGAAATTTACAAAGAGATATGAATTCCTTATTTGATAAAACTTCTGAAGTATAAAAGGTAACGAAGTCAAATTAACGGTTTTTCAAAGCTTATATGTATGTGCAGTTGTTTTTATTTTTTTTTTATTTTTTTTTATTTTTTACAGTAACTTTTTAGAGACAAAAATACAAAATATACTCCTTTTTTCCTAATTATTTCGTTTGACCCCCTGGGAAATTGAGTGTTATATTTTTTAAATTTCGTAAATGTTTTTTAAATCAAAGAATCATATGTCTTGAATGCCTAATGGGTTTAAGAAAAAAAAAAATATTTCGTATAACATGCTAAAAAATGCAATTCAATGTGACACTATTCGTAATGCCGTGGTTAGGCAAGGACAGCCAATACAATTACCACATATTTTTTTTATTTTTTTTTGGTATTTTGTTTATTAAATTTAAAAAACAAAATAATATTTTCTCTCATGGTTTTTTTAATTTTAATTTTGAAAAAGTTGTCCATTTCGCGTTTTTTTACCATAACAACATTATTGCTCACGCACACAAAGAAGTTTGGTTCAAAAGAAATCCACTGGGTAGTGTGGTGATGCATTCTCTTTTTCCTTATTCTCTTTTACAAAACAAGTTGTTTCGTTGTTTGTTTGGTATCAGCTCTCGATGGAAAACCATATTATGCATACAAATATAGTATTCTGTGAATCGCCAAGGAAGATAAAAAAAGATGTCATGAAAAAAATATAGGTTTGTTATGTACGTATGCCTTGTTTTTTTTTTTTTTTTTTAACACGTAGATTTGGTGGAAGTTCGTGTTCAATTCGGAGGTGGGATCGTTGCAGGAAATTTGGATGAATTTTGTGTAGCTTGTACATAGGTACATATGTATGTACATACATACATAATGTATATTTTTTTCTTCGCTAGTCTGTTAGAAGGTTTTTCTGCTTCTTTTGGGAAAAAAAAATTATGATGGGTATTGCGGGTCGATTATAGAAGAGTTTTTGTTCTTTCAGTGTTTTTTTTTTTTTTTTCTGATAGGTATTAGTGCAAGGTCATGTTTGGAATGTTGGGTATAGTTGCTGAAGGATTGCTTTGATTATTTTGCGTAGGTAATGAATGTATCTTCTATTGGAAAAATTCATTGGTAGGTACATGTTAAAGTCAATTAGTAGCATTATTATTGTGTAATTGAATAGCGATCCCATTTCACTTTGAGTGGAATACATACTGCGCTAAGCATAAAATGTGTCTGGTGGTTGGTGCCAAAATATATGTAGGTATATTGTAAATGTACCTACATACATAGGAATATTTATCAGTAGACAGGAGAAAGACGATCGCATTTTGTTGTTGAAGAAAAACTAATAGGTAGACCCTGAAAATTGGACTTTCACTTCAAAAAATGACCACAAGGCTGAAGTTTGGTAAAGAGCTTTTTTATGTATTAAGCATTTTTCAAAAAGTATCAGTTTTTTTTTTAGAAAAAATGTGAAGGTAAAAGTTGCAGCATATAAAATCGTACAAAGGGAAAAGCTTACACTTATTTTAGAGGATTTTCAATAACTGTGAAAAAATATCTTTCGTAGTAAATTTAATCCAAAAAAAATGTTATGATAGCATGTTACGTCTGTTCATTATAAAAAAAATGCAGTGGTTAGAAAAAAGCCATCACCTTAGGTGATGATTTTGTTTGCATTTTATAGTACCTAACTCGTTTGAAAAAACTTTTACAAAATAAAAATATTTAAAAATTTAACAATTAAATGTAAAGAAATCTTAATCTTGATATCTTTGAAGGCTTATGTCATTGAGTTGTATAAAAATGGATATTTATCAAGGCTTAATTATGTTCTTAACTTGGATAAATTTTGTATCCCGTAAATAAAATAAGCCCAGTGCCAGGCTAATGATAAACTGTATGGTTTAGTTGCTATGGGACCTACGAGTCAACAGATATCTTTTTTTTTTTCTAGAGACATTCGAGATAAAATACAGTTTTGAACAATTTTTAGTAGTTTTTGTATTTTATGTTTACTTAAAAAAAAAGCTTCAATTAAATTTTTTTACAGACTTTATCAATTATAAATTAAAGTTTTATGTATGTAGGTACCTACATTAGCATTAGCATTCTTTTTCCATTTGATAATAAAACATAAATACATACCTAAATAACATAATAAAAACCAACTGACTAAATATTAGTAAGTTTGGTTTTCCAACTTCTCGTTGGTACAGTAGATGATGGATATGAGAAAGTCCCATTTAAGAAAAACACGCTTATAACACAGACATTCCAAAATATCATGCACATTCCCATAAAGATACATGCTAAATACACCTCATATAAGAAAAACGTATATAAGAAAAACACTGATATAAGAAACTTAGTCTTTCACTACATAGAAAATTAAACTTTTATAAGAAATTTTCCCGTGTACACTTCTAAATGATGCGCCGTGTAAGTTTCACAAAATTTCTGAACCCACCCTTATTGAATTGCCAAAGAATTGACAAATTGAAGATCGGGGAGAAAGAAAAAAGACCATACATTTGACTTTTCTTATAGGCATTTTTATACTAGTATCGCCCAGCGGCCGAAATTCGGCCAAAAAAAAATGACACTCTAGTAAGGAAAATAAAAAGTTAAATTATAAGGGAAAACTAATTCTTCAAAACCATCAATGACTAACTTTAAAACCAATTCAAAGTCTGGTGGACGGTCATACGCCACCATGAATGTGCCTAAATTTTGTCAATTTGGTATTTGAATTTATGAATTTTTTTTTACCAATGGTTGAAATTCGACCACATACAACAAACAAAATTAAATAACCGTTACTAATCTAGACTTGTACTAAATTTTTGGTGTATCAATTGGTTATATGTACCCCAAAAAGAAGTTGATTTTCTGCAAACTTTACAGCCGTCAGCTATAACCTCTATCAGTTTCATTGAAATCCTTGGATTTTTTGAGTTTTTTATATCCGTCATCTACTGTACCTAAATTAAGAAAAAATTGACTTAGGAAAGGTACGACACATTTTTTTTAGAAAACATAAAATAGAGAAGCTCCTATTTTTTTTTCCTTTTTATAGGTAATTTGTTCAACCCGAAAAAAAAAAATAATACCACCGCGCTGCGCTACACCAACCAATTCTTTTAGAAAATTATAAAAGGTATTCTTTTTTCTTCATAATACATATTCACATATCACACCATGACCATATCCATAAGGAAAAAACAAATCCATCCATACCTTACCTACCTCCTGCTCCTACCCTTCTGGTCAGAATCGTTATTTTCTCTAAATTGTATGTCTAATTGTAAATACATAACAAGTAGGTACATTTGCTTCGTCTGCGCTTACTCGATCGCTACCTGTTTTTTTTTTCTTTCTTTTGCTTGAGTCTTGTGCGTAGTGCTTGTGCGTGATGCTCTGCTCTCTAACTCTCTGCACCATCCACCATCGTTTGCGATTAAAACAGAGTACAAGCAAGAGTATAATTAAAATTGCAATGCCGAATCTGGTGAAGAGAGCTTACTAACACATTCAAATTCATTTACATGAATTTTGAGTTGGCTGGTCGGGTACACCTACCCTTAATAGTTTTTGAAAAAAAAGTATTTTTCAAAATAAAAATAAAAATTGATCAAAAAAAAATTTTAATCCACCACTGAAAACTAGATGGTTGTATGTCTTCTTGTTTATAAGAAATTTGAAAATTACCATAAACTACTTTTTTATTCAATTTTAACTGTATTGGTATTTATGTAAGCTTGCTTACATACCTCACTGTTTATTAGTCGTAATGCTTGATGCATTATTTATCTAGAATTTACCGGTAAATTCTATAATTTCATTATTTCGGCTTTTTACTGATTATGTAAATCCAGATTCTTTAAACGCAAAAGAAACTTTGCATACACCCAACCTCGCACCTACCCCAAATCCTATAGTAGGTCATGCAGGGGGTTGCAGAGGGTCAGCATGCCCCCCATAAATACCCAACTGTTTATACGCCGTTCTGGGTGCTAAAAGTGTGTTTCTTTTTATTGACCAATCATAATAATTTACAATCATTGTATTGTATGCTATCGCCCAGTTTAAATAGAGTTATGGTTACTGGTTAGGACTACCTTACTTCTAAAAAATATTATTCATTGTGCACAAATTATTTTGTTTTTATTTATAAATAATTTTTGAGGAGGAAAGGTCATGAAAACCTCCTATTAAAGATCAACAAATATTTTAAGTTGTGATAAACTAAACAGGAGAAAAATATAAACATATGATATATCATATAATAATTTTTTTTTTTTTTTTTTGTTTTTTTACATATGTAAATACTTTTTTTTTTTTTTATCTTTTAATAAAATTATGATATCACAGACGTTGTTAAGAAAAATAAATAATTAGATAAATAAATAAATAAATAAATAAATAAATAAATAAATAAATAAATAAATAAATAAATAAATAAATAAATAAAGAAATAAATAAATAAATAAATAAATACATAAATAAATTAATGAATACAACATAAATGAATGAATAAATAAATAAATAGATAAATAAATAAATAAATAAATAAATAAATATATAAATAAATAAATAAATAAATAAACAAATAAATATATAGATAAATAAATAAATAATAAAATATAAACAAACGTAATAAATAACGCATGAGTTTATAAACAAATAAATATTAAATAAATAGCAAATAATATACATCTTTTTCAGAAGTATATAAGACGAAGAAGAAAAGAATATAAATTTAAAGGAATAGGTAACCACAAAAAATGATATGAACAGAATTAATAATATTACATTAATGCAGAAAACAAAAATAATAACTAATATGTATACAAAAAAAAATTTCAGATGAACAGATAAATATACCAAAAATATATTTACATTTATGTTCACACATTGACTAGATTTGTGATAAGTGTGTTGTCAGACATTTGACAACGACTATTATATCTTTCTTTCAAATTTGAGATTCTTGCAGATATGAATTCGACATTGGCACGGTTGTGTAATTTGCTAGTGGAAAAATCCCAGGGAAGTCTGAGCATCATTTTTAATAGTTTGTTTTGTGAGATTTGTATCTTCTTGATATGCGTTTTTGCGCATTGACCCCAAACTGGGCTCCCGTAAAGCATAATTGATTGAAATATTACCTTAAATATAATCAGCTTATTATCATTGCACAAAAGATACATAATTCTAATGGTTTTATTTACTTTGGTTATTGTTTTTTGTACATGTTTATTGAATGTTAGTCTTTTGTCGAGATGTATTCCCAGGTATTTAGCCGATGATCCCCATTTTATGTCCGCATTGTTCAGCTTGAGATTATTGCTCGGAAGAAAACAGGATTTTCTTTTTCTTGTAAAAAAGACTGCCTGGGTCTTTGTTGCATTTATTTTAATTTTCCATTTGCTATAGTAACTGTATAAAATATTCAGTGCTGATTGTAGGTTAGTTTCAATACTTAAACTAAGTACATCAGATGAATATATAGCAGTGTCATCGGCGTATATGGCTGATTCACAGTTTGGGAGTAGAGGAAAGTCAGCCGTATATATGTTATAGAGGAGGGGACCTAAAACGGATCCTTGGGGCACTCCTGCTGGCACACATAGCTTCTGAGATAAGTCACCAAATATGGAAACGATGAAGTGTCTATTAGCCAAAAAACTTTGGACTAATTTAATAAGATGTGCTGGGAAATTAAATTTTAGCATTTTATATAACAGGCCATTATGCCACACACTATCGAACGCTTTTTCTACATCTAAAAGAACTAGACCAGTAGATTGTTGATTAACAAAGTTGGTACGAACGTGTTTTGTTATTCGATTTGTTATAGCTTTTTGGGTCATTAGGTGGGTTCCCAAGTTTTAAAATAGGTACAACCTTGGCCACTTTCCAGCAAATAGGGAAGTATTGAAATTTAATACAACTATTGACATACTTAGGCAGTTCTTTGAGAAAAATATTTTTGATGTCATCGAAGCCCACTGACAATGGCAACCAGATCATCAATATTAATGTAAAAGTTCTCAGATATGGTGACAGGTGAATACTTCATGATTCTCATAAAAAGAATTAGGGTGCTAAAAGTGTATTTATGTAAGCAAGCTTACAAAATTTGTATAAAAAAACACGTTTATAGCTTTCAAAAAACCTATAATTCATTTAATGTCGTTGTTTTTTTTTATTATTTTAAAAAAAAATTGTTTAGAAAATTTCCCCTCCCACCTAAACAGAGGAAGATGATTTTGCTTACTTAAAACTAGCCCAAACTGCACGATTGCTATTGAGACAGAACTCTCACTATACTCTTTGTAAAAATTCTGAAGTATTACGTCGACTACATTTAAAAGGTGCTGGATATAACAACATATTAAAGACTTCCCAAAATTCTAGCTTTCAAAGTGATTAGGGAAAAAAACTTTTGGTACAAAAAGTTGAAAGAACTGGGGAGTTATTATCATGTCAATGTAAGACTCATAGATGAAGATACCGCAAAGGCGATCTCGTGGATCTTGTTTTAATGGTGGACGAACAAAACGGAATGGACTTTATATATGAGCCTACATCTTCGGTACATAGATGTACCTACAGTTGACTCAATCACAATATGTGTGAACTTAATTACTTTCAAACAGGCAATACGTACTTTTATGGCTGTGTATTAAAAGATTCATAAGCGAGCAGTGACCTTGTTTTATTACAACGTGCTCGTTTGACGATGTGATTAAAGCCACTTTTTAGAAGTTACCACCATTGGGGGAGAGTACGATAACTTAGGTGCCAAGAAATGATAATGGTTTTTTGTAGAACAGTTCAATACAAGCATTTTTTACTATGTGCGGGGGGGGGTCTATCTCCCCTTATTTAGACGGGAGGGGAAATTTCATTAAAAAAGCACTAAAAATTTAAAAGAATATATAAACAAAAATAACGGTAATACTTATAATTAAGTGTTATACCTTTTTTTTAAGCCAATACTCTGTTCTATTATATAGTTTTTAAATCAAGTGAAATCTATGCAAACGGGTTTTAAACTCAAAATTTGGGTAAAATTAACATCAAAACGATGTTTAAAGTGTATTTTTTTCAAAACTGTAAAATTATATATTATTTGTTTTTCTCTGAAATTCGTTGCTCTAATTACATCTTATTTAAAAACTGAAAACTAGACAATTTTTTTTTGAGAAAATTGAAAATTAAAAATTAGTGACTTACAACTCTCAACCATTCCTGTGTGCGTGTCTGCAGGAATGGAGGGGACGTACAGTTTACTGCCGAATCCGAAAGGCTAAGTTGAGCGGCACTTTTCTATGACAAGAGATACTCTTGGAGGATTTGTCACTTCCTAGCAAGAGGTAGTAGCTCCGAAAAAAACTCCAGATTCTTTAAATGAAAAAGAAACTTTGCATATACCCAACCTCGCACCTACCACAAATCCTATAGCGGGCCTAGCAGCGGGGTTGCAGGGGGTGGCATGCCCCATAGATAACTCACTGTTTATACACCGTGACGCTGGGTGCTAGCACTGTAGTTATGTAAGCGAGCTTACATAACTACAGTTTATGTAAGCGAGCTTACATAAACACCAAAATAATAAAAAAAGTAGTTTTGGTAATTTTGAATTTTCTCAAAATCTAGTTTTCAGTTTTTGATTAAGATATATTTAGAGCAACGAATTGCAGAAAAAAATAATATATATGGTTTTGAGGTTAAAATCCGTATTTTCAAAAACTTTGCATAGATTTCACTTGATTTAATAACTATCTAATAGAACAAAGTACTTTCTTTAAAAAAAAGGTATAACACTTAATTATAAGTGTTACAGTTATTTTTGTATATATATTTTTTTAATTTTTAGTACTTTCTTAATGAAATTGCCCCTTCCGTCCAAACGGGGGCAGGAAGATCTCCCCCTCCCATAGTAAAAAATGCTTGTATTGAACTGTTATACAAAAACCCGTTATCATTAAGTTATCGTACTCTTGCCCACCATTGTTATGTTAGATTGATAAAAGCTAAAACCGCGTTAATTTTCCGAAAATCAACACTACATCAAAATAATGTGAAAGCATATGATAGGTACTGGTACATGGTGTAAGGGCTATTTAAAATGCTCAATCTAATGAGATCAAAACTGAAATGATACGGCTTTCTTAAAAAAGTTACTTTTTGTACGTAAACAGAATTATACTCGAAAACACTTAGCTGAAATATATTTCGGGGGGTATCCCATCCCCCCCCTCTTGGTGTGGCCTTGATTTCAAGTTATCGTCACTGAAGTCAATAGTAATAATTCTAATTACCTAATTAATTATGAAGGCATACATATACAATTCACCAATATCTTTCAAATTGAAACATTAAAAAAAATCACAAATTTGATTATAGAAGCAAACTTTACTATTTTTAATCACCACTCACAGTGGAATACAGTAAACAGATAACTAACACATGACACTTTAATTCCACTATCAACGGAACAGAGAGGTTCCAACTGACGCAAACCGTAAAAAAATAATAATCACTATAATATTTTTTGTATAGAATAGTGATAAACATAAACATAATATTGTTATCAAAAAATACCTTCTTGCCATTCACATAAAATACTAGAGAAGTTTCTCTTTTCAAATCGTTTATAAAACTATTATTTTCCATGATGATTATATTGTGCTGATAAAACTCAATATTTCTTAATGCACTCGACCAAAGTTTTCTTTTCAACACTACTAAACTTGTCGATGAATAATTTATACGCACAACGTTTAATACATTCAACGTGTTGAGCTCAACTAAAAATAAACTTGAAAGATGATTTTTAATTGAAGCTAGGAAAAATGCCAGAGATAAGATTTGTCTTATTAACATGTGATAATGGATGTATATGTGACTGTAAAACACCAAAATGTGGAAATTCTGGAATTCGCCGGTAAAACTTACAATTTTTCTGCGAAATTGGTAAAAGTTGGAAATGTGTTATTTTCATAATTTATTTCAGACTTTGCATTTAGCAAGTTAGCCACACAAAGTTACTGTCCACGAAAACTGTTAATATTGGTGTCTTTCTGGTGACTAATTAAACATACATTACGCGGAATTGCGTTTACCTACCCATAAATTTTTAAAATTCCACATTTCGGAGTTTTACTGTAATAAATACTTAGGCATTATGCAACATGAAGTTATCATTTTCAACGAGCACCGAGTGGTGTATCATTTACATTTTCGCTTCATTATTTCCCAAAAGGTAACTATACGTATTATCGTAAAATATTCACAAAACTCTACAATTTCACAGAGTTAGTGATGCTTAGTCAAACGACATAAAACAAATCCCCACAGACAAAATCTCCAGGAGAAAACCGAGCAAAGACGAAACCCGAAAAAATCTCCTAAAAACAAAATCCCCAGGAAAAAATCTCAAAAAGAAGCTGTGCAAGTAAAGGGTTGGGTACGATATCCCGATTTTTTATAATCCTGTTTTTTAAAATCCCGATTTTATTTTTTTAAACAAAACAACTAGTTTGGATTGCAAAAGCGGGATAATAAGTTAACTTAATTTAAAAGGACAAAAAGGAAATTCTAAACAATTAAGGAAATATTATATAACATACATATATGTTTATAGCCTGTGATTTTAATTTTGGGCCTATTCGGCGAGATCTTTTATTCTGTTATTCTGCTATTCTGTTATGAATTTCCATACAAAAGTTTAAGCTGTCATAAAATCTTTTATGAATTAAAATTTTGGTATTCGGCATGCCCAATTCTGTTATAAAATCTGCTAAAAAATCTTTTATGAACTGTCAACAATTCGAACTGTCACAAAATCTTTTACTAATTTCATTTTTGGTATTCAGCATGCCAAAATCTGTTATGAATTCTGTTACAAATTATAAAAGAATAAAAGAAAAATTTTTTTGACTTTTACCATAAAAGATTTGCAAGTGGAGTGAGTTAAAAATGAAAAAATTGCCAATTTCTTGTGAATTTCATAATAAAAAATATTAAAAAAGATTTGAACAAGGTGTTTATAAAGTAAAATGGATATTTATCTTTTATTTCATCGAAGGAATGTTTTTAAAAGGAGACAAATGTAAGAATGTAAGAAAAATACGTAAATAAAACAGAAATTAAAACAAACCAATTTTTGTAGACGAAATCACAGAATTCTTCTGATGGAATTGCGACTAAAAAGCAGCCCATTTGATCTTCCTGACGTGCGTTTTATTCAGTTGTTTAGGTTGGATAAATTAAATGCAAGGGTCCTAATGGATAAATTGCAACAATTTGCACCAGCCACAAATGCAAGCATTCCATTCCAAATACAAGTAAAAAATCTAAAAAAATTATGTCTATGATCTCGTTATACCTATCTTATATAATATTTAATTAAAGTTTTTATCAACACTTCACTTCTACGGGTACGGTTCGTATCAGTGTCAATTGGCAGCAGCCATATTTTTGGATTGTCGCAGCCAAGTACGTCAAGGTCGATTTATCTCATTACGGACCTAATCAACACCCATTTACTTAACGACGCAATACAATTCCCCAGTGCTACGCTTGATACAGCAGAAGCAAAAAGACAGTAAGGCAAAACGTTTAATCAGGCCTACTATACCTTACTTAATAACTTATCTTTGTTATGTTTTCCACAGGTTTTCAATCAAATTCAATATGCCTAGTATTAAAGGAGTAATCGATGGTACCCATATCCCAATTGTCGCTCCTCCACAGCACGGAATTGACGGACCAGGGCATTTATATGTTAATAGGAAAGGTTACCATAGCCTAAACGTGTTGGTAATAACAGATGCAACCTTAAAGTTATGTATGCCGATGCTCGATTCCCGGGTTCAGTACACGATTCCGCCATTTGGATGGTATCTCCGGTAAGAAGGTTCCTCCAAAGTAGGTACACAACGGCAGAAAATCAACGATCACACATTATTGGTAAATACTTTTTTAGTAATACAAATTGTTTTGTAATTTATTTTCTACACCTGACTAGGTGATTCTGGCTTTCCACTTGAACCGTGGTTATTAACTCCGGTATATAACCCGCCACAGGGTTCACTGCAGTCGGCCTTCAACAAACGCTTCTTATCCACGAGGAAATCTGTGGAAAGATCGTTTGGAGTCTCTTAAAATCAGGTTCAGATGTTTATCACGCCAAAGAATTCTGTATTATTCGCCAGAAAGAGCGGCAAAAATGGTGTATGCTGTGTTTTGTATTCACAATATGTTTACCATGGGTGAAGAACAATTTCTCGATGATGGCGATGATACTGTGGAAACACCTGAAAACGATGTTGAAAATGAGGCGATACAATTACAATCAAGGAATCGCAGTGAATGGCACAGTATTGGATCTCGAGTTCGAGATCGATACATTGCCAGTTTAACATAAAAAAAATAAACCACCCCTTAGCCTAGTACGCAGATCATGTTCAACGCATTCTTTCAAATATAATTTTTGACATTTTTGAACTAATGTGTGTCCTGTGTAATAAGGTAAGAAGAAAAACCCTTCCAATGAAATATCGTGTACCTATGTTTTATATCCAAAAATATTTTCTTTTTAGTTATTATTTATAGCCAAATCAACAATGGATAAAAAATCCGCAGTAAAAACTAGCAATAATTGGGTGAGATGTCAGCCAAAAAGCTGCTCTGGCCAATACAAATGTTCAACAAAAAAACTGGGGAGACTCGGTGTACAAATTATCGGAAAAAACGCAACAAAATATTCCAGGTTAATATATGTAATTTTTTACTTTTTTCTTTATAATTTTAAAGTTTTTTTTTAGCTAAACTTAAAATAAAGACACTTGCATAAGATCGCCTTAAGCGCCTTCAAAAGAATTTAGAAAAAACAAAGCACACAGAAAATGGAACCTCAAATGTCAGCCAAACTAAGCGAATGTAAATTTGAAATGGAGGTTTGTTGTAAAAGAAAAAAAAATATATTGATTAATTTGTCATTAATTTTCATAAATAATTTATTTAGTTGGCTGAAAGTGATGGAGAAGTATCACAATTTGATTCACTTGATAATTGTTCCGAAGGAGGAATTAGCGCAGAGGATTTTAATATGTACATTGAAAAAAGTTTCACTTGCCCTATCGACCCACCACCAGAGTTTCAAGTAAACATTTTAAACATTTCTAATCTATGCAGTGAATCAATAAGATTTGTTAATATTTTTTAAGGACTCTCCACACACAACACTCACCATATCTCTTTCAAAAAATTGTTTAAACAGTATCCCGCGGAGGACGTCGCAATCATCGCTTCAATTCAACGACATGACGGACAAGCCCACGTGAAATATTATTGTAGAACTTATCCGGTCTCTCGGAAATTCATGATTATGATCTTTACTACGGCCTCAAGCGTAGTGGATATCAAGATGGCAGCTTACAACGAAGAATTTTATACAGTCCATTGCATCACCACCATTATCAACACCAGTATCATTACCACTCAGGTGGCACTGGTAACAAACCTACCTCGCGGAACTCATTGACTAGTAGACTCGTTAAGTGTATCAAATGCAAACAAGGCTGATGACTCGATCTTCATAACCCAAGCAATGTCTCATGATGCTCTTTTAACACTTGAGATATCCGATTTATATAATGTGCCAATCGATTCGGATATATATGCATTTCCGATTAATATGATTAAGGTCCTCGATGCCAAAGATACAATAATAAGTAAATACAAAGACAGCATGAAGTCGAACCAAAAGAATCGCTTGAAGTACTCGCGGAACAACAAACGACGAAACAAAACAACAATAATAACATAAACAATTTGAACAATAACAATACAAGCACCGATGATAACATATCTGGAATTGAAAAGCTTGAAATTGACAAAAACCAAATTAAAGCCAACAAAGCCGCCGAAGATAAGCGACACAGTGTGCCCGAGAATCCAATTGAACCGCTTCAAATGACCCTTGACGAAGTGAAGCAGTTCTATCACACTTTGTATTTGGATGCCAAAGACTTACCGATGAAAAAAAATACAACGAGTAGTTTGGCCCACAAATCGACGGTCACCAGCAAAACACCTACGCATAGTATCACATTAAATTGATCATCGAATGGTACTTGTGGCGGTGGTGGTGGTGTAGGTGGTCGCGGAGGAAACGGTGGTGGTACAATAATAACACCTAGACCCAATAAACACTCAACCTAAAGTGTCAATTAATCACTCAGAGCATTTTCAATTCGGCCAGTACAATCGGTGCAGAGCCAATTCCACCGATTCAGCCGAGAATATTTCTTCACGCAAAGAACAGTCGACTATAACGAATCAACAATCAGAATCGGCTGATGATAACCGAAGGAAGTTTCAGTCGCGTGCCCTTCCACCTTTGCCCAAAAAAGGTTAGTTTTAATAGAATATTATTTGTTTAAATTTAACAAATGTTGAGCCATTCTAGAAGTTGACTGATAAATGTATTGCTTACTTTTTTTTATTTAATTAATTTTATTTTATGTGTTGCCGTTAAGGCAAAACAAAGAGCGAACATTTTGGATAAATAAGATTTCTAGTTCATGGCTGGATGGCTGTCCGTCTTTTCACAATTAACTCTCACACCTTGAATCACCACTTTTCGCCTTATAATAAATGGTTTTCATAGAGAGTGAGTGTGAATGTGTTAGTAGTTGTTGGTTCATTTTTTTTGCAAATCGGGGTAAATAGACCACCAAAATCTTTTTCTTGCCTCGACCCTACCTACACGCCCCTAGCCTTTTGTCGTTTCTACGCAAACCTACCTGTATACATACATGCTAAAAAATTGAGAAATCTCAAAATATCGACATTTAAAATTTCAGCAATTTTGAGTTCTGGACAACGTTTTTGGAAACAATATAGTACCATCGTACTCGGTAAATAGGGGTCAATTAATTTCTTATCTGCTTTTTAAAAATATAGAATTTATTTCCAGAAAACATAAACCCCAACGTCTATTTTTCAAATTTTTTATTTCAAACAACCATCGAGTTGTAGATTTTCCACAGTTGTAGGTATATATCCATGAATTTTGTATATTGAAAATCAGTTACAAAAACAACCATCTCTCTATTATTTTTCGTTTAGAAAATAGATTCTAGATATTTATCTTTGTTTAACCTACCCTATTAAAATTGCGATTTTTAAAAGACCATCTATTTAGAATTTTTAAAAAAAATTTCCCTTTACATGGTATTTTGTTTATGCCCGTAAGACATACCATCTGAGATACTTTCTACAAGACTGTATAAATGTTTACTTCTCATCTGGGTCCTCGATGAGGGTAGGTCCTTCTATCGTTCTTTGTCGGCTCATCTGCCCAGATAGATAAATAGACATTAAATTTAATTCCTTTAGGCGGACAAAAACTTTTTTTAGTATGAAAATTTTAACCTTTCTTTGCAGAAAAAATTTTACATATCTTTTTTTGCATTAAAAACGTCCCCCCTGGTTCACAGCGACAGTAGATGCGATGTCACCAAATCACTATCTGTGATCAAATGCATAACGGATTTTATTTATGTAGTTTTAGTCACATTTCCTTATATTTTTTTTATTTTTTCCCTTGGATGGACAACTCCCTTAGACAGACAAAAGTGTTGCGACCGTCGCTATTCGGCTAAGGGAGCTTTCACTGTATACACAGAGTTGATTTTCAATAGATTTTACCTTATAAATTAAGATTTTTAAATTTGAAAATAAAAAATAACTTTCTCTGAAATGTTACAAAAAATAAAAAAAATTAACTCTTATTTGACGAAGTATTCAGAATCAAGAAAATAATTCAAGTCTGAATAGCAAGTAAAATAATCAAAATATCCTCATCCTTATATAGTTTTGTTCTGTATTTCAATATGGGAAATATAATCTTCAGCGTAGATTGTAAGAATCATCGTCGTTCACATTGAACGACAAGTTGATCAACATGTATCTAGTCGGCAGTATTTTGTAATGTGAACACCAGTCGAACGACCGTCGACCGACTTGTTGTGTAGTTCAAATTTTTTAATTTTTTGCTCGGTCGGTCGACCGTTGTAGTAAATGTGAACACTAGTCAAACGACCGATGATTTTAATTTTTCAGTTTTTCTTCTATTTTGTATGTAAGAATTAAATAGCACGCGTTGAAATCGAAGTAAAACAACAAATAGAAACGCAAAATATCAAAAATAGTGCGGTTATATTGGTGTAAAAAATTAAATACGCGTAATGTTTGCTCATTGAAATTTTGTTTTCAAATGAAGTCGGCGAAACGGTCGTAGAATGTGAACGCTAGCAAAACGACTCGGGTCGGTCGACATGTCGTTGAATGTGAACCCCCCTATATAAACAATAATAAAAAAAAAACAACCAATACCTCTAAATGACAATACATACATACAAACATTCGTCACATGCCTTTGTAAACTAATTTCAAAACTAAACAGAATAATTTGTGATATATGTGACCTTTTTATTCTCAGATAATGATTAGCTAATTGGGCTTTAGGTCAAATGAAACAATATATTATAATGTCACTACATTTCGTCCATGCATATGGACATCATCAGGTGTGAACAATGTTTTCTATATTTATGTTTATAAGATAATTATGTGACACAGATTGTTTACATACAAATATTTTAAACTTACAATTGTTACATTTATAATGCACTTAAATTTAAATATAAACAATTTTTGTTCAAATGAACCGGCAACAAAGTAAAATTGACAAGTAACAGTTTCAAGCAAAAAAATAGTTTCCTTTATATAAATATGTGTGTATGTATATGGGGATCATTTCTTCAGAGCTTTTTCTTCCTCCTCCTCTCCAATATGTGTTTGTAGTGTGGGCTAACGTTGTCGATGTCGGTGCGTCGATTCATAGATCTGTCATCGTTGATTATATGCAGGGTTTCTATTATCCTCCGTTTGTTTTGATGGTCTTCTCGTTGTAATATTTTGATGTCGTCAAAGTTGGGAGAGTGGTTAAGGGAAATGCAGTGTGATGCCAGTGCTGTCTTCTGCTGTGCACTACTTTTTATATCAGACTTGTGTCCTGCCACTTTATTTTTAAATTTTTGTATCGTCGTTCCTATGTAAGTTTGGTTACATAATTCGTCTGTCTTTCCATTGCAATTTATTTTATAGATTAGATCGGAGTGTTCCATTTTGTCAGTTTTTGTTTTGAGATTGGTATAGAGTTGTGAAGCTGTGTTTGTTGATCTCATTGCTATTTTGTATTTTTCGGTATCCAAAAATTTTGCCTGTTTAAAACGGTCCGCTATTTCTTTTACGTAATTAAAAGATTTGTATATTGTGCTTTGTTGTTCTTTTTCAATTTTTTGTGTATTTCGATGCTCGTATTGTGTTATTAATGTTTTGACTATTTGTGGCGGGAAAGAGTTTTTTTCTAATATTTCTCTGATTTTGATTTTGTTTTTATTGTGGAATTCGGTGTCACTTATTGAGAAAACCCTTTTTATAAGGTTATTGGCTGTATTGAAAATCGTTTGTTTTGGGTGTTGTGAAAAGAAGTTTAATAGTCTACCGGATGATGTGGGTTCTTGGAACCAATCCATTTTCAATTTTCCTTCTTGACGAATAACAACTGTATCTAGATATGACAATCTATTATTTTCTTCAACCTCGACAGTAAACTGTATTTTTCTGTGAAAACTATTTAGACTTAAAAGAGTTTGGTCGATATCTTTCTCTTTCACTATGGCAAAAACATCATCTACATATTTTGTTAATATTTTCGGCTTATTCGATAGCTTTGCCAAACAGTTATTTAAAAGTTCTTCCAGAATGATGTCAGCGATGATAGGTGAGGCTGGATTTTCCATGGGCATTCCATCTCTTTGTTGATAAGTCTTGTTCCCGTAAACCAAGTAGTTATTGTCTATTATGCAGAAACGTACAAGTTCGAGGAATTTGGTCTTTTTTATAGGTGTGTATTCCTTTATTTTCTCCCAATTTTTGCTTATCAGTTCTAGTGTCATTTTCAACGGGATATTTGTAAAAAGTGATATCACATCGAAAGACACTAAGGGCCATTTGCTGAAACGAAACTTAAATGTTTATGTTCAACATAAGAGCTTATGTGACAGTTTACGCTGAGGAAAAAGTAGAACATACGCGTTTAAGTTGAACATAAATATCTAAGTTTCGTTTCAGCAAATGGGCCTAAAACTTCGTCATTTGCAATTTTCAATCCATACAACATTGATTTGAAATGAAGAGGATCTTTTACGTTGTAATTGGAGTTTGAAGTAAGATTTTTTCAAAATTCCAATGAGGTATTTTGCCAAATTGTAGCAGGGCACTTTTGTGGATCAACATATGGGACGCAAAGGAATACCCTCCTTATGTATTTTCGGGAGACCATAAATTCTAGGGGCGACTGCGTTATAAGTGATCATATTTTGTTTTTGTCGCTGATCAATTACAAAAACAAAATTACAAGACACGAACAACTCTCTTGTAAAGGAGTTATTTGAAAACAAAATAATTGATCAGCGACAAAAACAAAATATGATCACTTATAACGCAGTCGCCCCTAGAATTTATGGTCTCCCGAAAATACATAAGGAGGGTATTCCTTTGCGTCCCATATGTTCATCCACAAAAGTGCCCTGCTACAATTTGGCAAAATACCTCATTGGAATTTTGAAAAATCTTACTTCAAACTCTAATTACAACGTAAAAGATTCTCTTCATTTCAAATCAATGTTGTATGGATTGAAAATTGCAAATGACGAAGTTTTAGTGTCTTTCGATGTAATATCACTTTTTACAAATATCCCGTTGAAAACGACACTAGAACTGATAAGCAAAAATTGGGAGAAAATAAAGGAATACACACCTATAAAAAAGACCAAATTCCTCGAACTTGTATGTTTCTGCATAATAGACAATAACTACTTGGTTTACGGGAACAAGACTTATCAACAAAGGGATGGAATGTCCATGGGAAATCCAGACTCACCTATCATCGCTGACATTATTCTGGAAGAACTTTTAAATAACTGTTTGGCAAAGCTATCGAATAAGCCGAAAAAATTAACAAAATATGTAGATGATGTTTTTGCCATAGTGGAAGAGAAAGATATCGACCAAACTCTTTTAAGTCTAAATAGTTTTCACAGAAAAATACAGTTTACTGTCGAGGTTGAAGAAAATAATAGATTGTCATATCTAGATACAGTTGTTATTCGTCAAGAAGGAAAATTGAAAATGGATTGGTTCCAAAACCCACATCATCCGGTAGACTATTAAACTTCTTTTCACAACACCCAAAACAAACGATTTTCAATACAGCCAATAACCTTATAAAAAGGGTTTTCTCAATAAGTGACACCGAATTCCACAATAAAAACAAAATCAAAATCAGAGAAATATTAGAAAAAAACTCTTTCCCGCCACAAATAGTCAAAACATTAATAACACAATACGAGCATCGAAATACACAAACAATTGAAAAAGAACAACAAAGCACAATATACAAATCTTTTAATTACATAAAAGAAATAGCGGACCGTTTTAAACAGGCAAAATTTTTGGATACCGAAAAATACAAAATAGCAATGAGATCAACAACCACAGCTTCACAACTCTATACCAATCTCAAAACAAAAACTGACAAAATGGAACACTCCGATCTAATCTATAAAATAAATTGCAATGGAAAGACAGACGAATTATGTAACCAAACTTACATAGGAACGACGAAACTGCGTTTCTACAACTTTCTCGAGCTTATCGACCTTTTCGGGAACAATTCCCACTTTCTCGTCTGTATTCTTTATCACCCTATCAGTAGCTTCGTTAATTTTGTAAAATCTCTTGTTTTTGCTCTTTTAGAAGAGATTTCAGATCATCCAAGGTGATTGCCATTTTTCTGCTCGCTATACTTTTAGTACTTTTTGTTTTCGATGTCGGCCCTGGCTACTTTGTAGTACTAGGCATTCACTACTAGATGGCTTTTTGTTAGTTGTAGCTTAGAGGTGATGACTGACCACTGATCTCTATAATATAATGGATAGCGTATCCATACAAGAAAGTTCACCCCATTTGAAGAACTGTTATAGTGGAGCTGCCTACTTTTTTGTATAACAGTATAACTTTATAGCATATAAAAAGTAAAGAAGTCAAAAGTCAAAGAAGTGGAAAATGTGAAACGATATTGTTCCGGATTTACTAAATCTTTGTTAAAAAAAATAAACTCCAATAGCCAAGCAATTGATTCACCAATAATGGTGGATCGTAAATGCATTTGTTTAGCAATATTTGGCGATGAAAAATCAACGCATACTTGCTTTTTAATGCATTGCGGTTGCTGTTTAGTTGCATGTGCGCGCCTGGCCTAACTGCATGAATTCTCAAATAATAATTTCAAATTGCATAAAATGAATGTATTTAAAACGATCGATATAAAATAAATTTGTATAAGATTACAAAATGCATTTTAAGCACAATTACCGCATGCCATAAAAATAAATTGCAAACAAGAATTCAGTGTTTACTTTTTACTAGTGTTGCTTAAACATCGATAATCTATCGATAGTAAAAAACTATCGCTTACATCGATAGTTTTAAAAAATCTCAAAAACTATCGATAGTTTCAATAATTCCAAATTCGAGAGGGCCGATTTGCTTTAAATTTGGTCCAGAGCATTTTTATGTGATTTCTTAGGGGGTAAATTCGAATTTTTTATTTAACTCATCAAGTATAAAATATGTGAAAAACAGAAAACACAGATAGGTACTTAAAAAAGCTCACAGACACAAAAAAATAAATTAATCGAAACTCGTTTGGAATGGGCTATGGTTAAATACTTGCAGCCTAATTCATAATCGCATTATAACGAGTGCATAATGTTATATACTCTTTATAATGCCTCTGAACGCCAAAATGTTATTCAGAAAACTTATGCAACGTTGAATAGAGGCACTAAAAGCTAAACGCGTTTGGAGGTTGAATAGTGCCTACATAAGGATATTTTTGTACCGAAATGTCACTTTGACTCACATACAATAATAAAACACAAAGATTTAGGGTGGCGCATATTTTTTTAGTCTAAAAGTGAGCAAGCTACATAATTATTTATTTGAATAAAACAAAATATTGGGTAATTTATTTCAAATTCGACTATCGTTGTATCGATAGTTTTTTTTCCAAAACTATCGAAAAACATCGAATCGATGTTTAAGCATCACTAGTTCTTACGTCAAAATGAGTTTTTTGCGCTCAAAAGATGTGAGAGAGTGGAGCTGCCTTCCCAAATG